>JAAAKG020018654.1:0-20449 GCA_010014905.2 Druon quercuslanigerum
TCCATGGGTTGATATAAGTGTACAAAATATGTGTTCAAAATTTCATAAGAATCGGTTTAGTAGTTATCGAGATTTCAGTAACACCGCACACCTTCCTACTTTTCGAGGAGTTGACTTTAGCTGCAGGTTGCAGGCGTAAAAAGCGTATAAAATAAATAAATAAATTTTTTTAAATAGATTTAAGAAGTGTATTTATTATGCTCTACAAGAAACACATTAATATATTCATTTATACTATCAAAATAATTCACAAAAATAGCTTTTTTTCAAGCGTTCAAAGTAGAATACTGCCTTAAGAATTTTAGTTTCAGTTGAAGCGTATAGTGACAAAGAATGAGAATTGTGTGCATATAATAAACTCAAAAAATGTAAGATATACTAATTTAAAATCTGCTTATTTAATAAAAACCAGAAATATTCCATTATATTAAAATTTGTATTTGACATAAACAAAAATAACCTTATTGCCAAATATCAATCCAAAGTTGTATTTTTTCATTACTAACATTGAAATAATTATTTCAGAAAAATAAAAATGACCCAAAAAGATCATTTTTTTAAACCAACAGTGTACAAATTTTATTTTTATTAAAAATAATTAATTTTCAACCAAGAAAAAGGGAATTTGTAAGAAAATATTTGAATTATTAACCAAAGATGAATTTTAGATACAAAATGAATTCTCAAAAAAATATGATAGTTGATATGTCTACCCTAAAAAATTTTAATTTTTAATTAAAAAAGTTGAATTTGTAATTCGAAAATAAGTATTTTCTACCAAATAAATTGAATTTTCATATAAAAAAATACGAGGAGAAAATTTTAAATTTATAATAGATAAATTTTGCAGGGAAACTAAATAATTGTTTACTAAAACAATGAATCTTTAAAAAAAACAATGATCCCTTTTCATAAAAAAGTCGTAGAAATCCTTATGCGAATTAAGGGACAGTTTTACTTTTTAATTGCAGGCTTTATTAGTTGTTTTAATCGAAAATTAAAAAATTTAAACAAAAATATCATTGGTACTTTAAAACAAAATATATGCAGTACTTTCCATAAAAAATAATTAGATTTCAAAGAACATTTACAATTTTGCAATAACATTAAATTGCGTGTGTTTATTTCACCTGAAATTGGTATCTTAAACCAAAACTATTATATTTAAAACCAACGATTTTTGTTTCAAATAATAAAATCTACAAGCTGGAACAATTGCTAATGCTTTTTGTCTGCTATCTAAACTATCTAATCTAGCTATCTAATCTAAACTATTAGATTTCAAGGAAGATTAATAATTTTTAACAAATTGTAGGTTTACTTGACGTTTCACAGCGAAAGTCGGCAATTTAAAGCCAAAATCATTATAATTTGTAGAAGAATTAAAATCTTTTAATAAATTTGTCTTTCTTAGTTTTTTTTATCGAAAATAACATTTTTCAGATAAGAAAGTTTTATTTCAAAAATTGGCAACTTTTTAACACTTGTAGGTTAAGCTAGCAGTCCTGAACGTTTTGCGTTACAAGTTTTGAACAATTAAAAAAAACGCTAAAAAAACACCCGAAAAAAACGCTATTTTCGCGAATTTTTTTAGATTATGTATAAATATTAAGTAGGATTTATGAGCCTTAGTAAATGCACTTTTGAAATACAATAAACAATTTTTTAAAATTTATTTTATACAGTTTTTACTCTTGAATATGTCAGTCGAACGCAACGCCTCGAAAAATAGGTAGGTCCGGTTTGTTGATAAAATCTCGGAACAGGGTTATCTGAAACCAAAAAATCAAAAATTTTCAACTTCAGTATGACAATGGTTATGTCCGTTATGATTTTTTTAATTATGTCAAAAAATAACCGTAAAATTTTTTCGAAAAACGGTGAAAAAGAACGCGCTTTTTTATTTTTTTTTCGTTTTTTGTCCGCCATTTTTTATTTTTTGACATATATTTTAAAAAAATCATAGAGGACATAGCCATTGTCATACTGAAGTTGAAATCTTTTGATTTTTTGGTTTCAGATAACCAGCCCTGAGATTTTATAAACAAGCCGGACCTTCCTACTTTTCGAGGCTTTGCGTTCGACTGACAATTTCAAGTATAAAAACTGTATAAAATGAATTAAAAAAATTGTTTATTGTATTTCAAGAGTATTCAAAAAGCCTAATAAATCCTACATCATAATATTTATACATATTATAAGAAAAAATTCGCGAAAATAGCGTTTTTTTCGAGGCGAGTTACTGGGTAGACCCCTTAAGGGTTATGTTAACGTTTTTTGACGGAAATCTGTCATTTTAATAAATGTGTATGAATTTAATAACAACCCTCGATAACCCGCCGTTGTATCCGACTTTATTAGAAGTACTAGCATTTGCCTGGAAGTTTCGTCAAGAGAGAGGAAAACTGCAGAAAACTACACTTGGCATCAAACCTTCCTCTCGACATTATAACCCAGCGAATACACAAGCCGGTCACCCATCCGAGTGCTATCCGCGCCCAAAATGGCTTGACATGTGGACTCTTCAGGGTAATCTGCCGTAATTCACTTCCACTAAATTTGATTTTTAAGAGTTGTTTCCCCCTCAGGGTCAAACTAGAAAGAATCGTTGATCCACTTTAATTTTAATATCACCCTAATGACCTAATAATTTCGCCATTGCCCTCCATATAAGAAATTCCGTTTCATAAATCTTGGACTTGAATTAATACAAAAATCGATGAGGACACCGAGCTGGAAAGAGGAAAGTTTGAAGACGCCTGGTACATATAGTCATATAGTGTCATCGGCACATGTCAGTGTTAAGGGCAGGTCATTCCCAAGAGAGTCACACAAACAATAGCAATAGGCTAGCCAACCGGACTCATTCCCAGGTTGGCAGGTTGTATGGAACCTTCGACCTCGCGAGCTGCCCACCCTCACGGGGCGACTATTCCCCTGGGGAAACTTTAATTTCTTTTCTCGGAAAGATGGCTTCGTTTTTCTTGGTCTTTCAAGTTCCTTCCTTTACTTCTTCTCCCGTCGAGAAATCGGCAATGCTGAGCCTGACTCCATCCGGAAGAATTAATTTGGTCGAATGTCATTCCCTGTTGGAATGCGTCGCACGGGCCGTTTAGCCCGCGACTATTGTTATTGTACCGGCGCCCCATTTGCGGCGCCAAACGTACTTTGCAAATCGCGACAGACAAATTGACTGAATCTGTAATACTGATCGGGTTATTTAATATTTTTTAAGCTTTTCGACTCACTGCCAAATGGACACAAAAGGGAATTGAGAAAGAAGAATTTTCATTGTATCCGGAAGTAAATGATGCAATCTGGTACCTATGTATCCATTTTCGACAAGTTTCCTTTTTAGGGTTTATTTATTAGCCGCCGACAGAAATCCTTGTAGCTTCGATCGGGTGTGCGTCCGTCCGTCGGTCGTACTATTTTCCAAAAGGGGAAGTGAGGGTAACTTCTAACTCGTAATTCACAACTCGCAAGCAAAGCTTACAAGTCACAGCTTACATATCACAACTCACAACGCACAACTTAAAGCTTAGATAATTATCTAATAATTAACTAATTTTGTCGTTAAAAATATACCAGTTTTGCCAAAAATTCATCTGTTGGGGCTAGAAACTCAAACGATTTGGTATGTAGTTGAAAATTGATATTTTTGGTTCAAAATTTAACTAGTTGGTTGAAGCTTGAACTATTTTTTTAAATTCAATTGTTTTTTTTTAAATATGATGTATTTTACTAAACATTCGGCTTCTGCAGTGAAAATTGTTTTCCTGTGTGTAAAATAAATACGTTTGCTTAAAACTTAAAATATACGATTTAAAATGAATCTACTTTGTTGCAATGTCTACTATTAAGTGTTTTGTTAAGAATTCCCCTCATTTGGTTAAAAATTAATTTTTATAGCAAATTCAACAATTTTGTTAAAGTAATTTTATGGCTAAATACTTTATTTTAGCTTCAAATGAATTTTTTTTATTAAAAACTTAATATTTTTTCTTCACAAAATAATTTTTAAAAGGAAATTTAGCTATTCCGTTTTTGGTTTGAAAGTTTATCTTTTTCAGTTGAAAGTTCAAATACTCTGTTGAAAATTACTCTTTTTTAGTAGAATATAACCTTCTTGGTTAAAAAATTTCATATTTCCGTATTAAAAAAATTCTAAAATTAGCAAAAATAACAAATTTGAAGCTTAGAAATCAGAACGGGTAGGGAATTAGGGGAAATGAGAGGATGGGGAGTAGAGGAATTTATGGGAAGTGAAGGTAAGTAAGTAGGGCAAATTACTTTAAGGGAAGTAGAAGAAGTAAAAGGAAATTGATTAAGGGGAAGCAGGACACGTGACAGGAAATAAATTCAGGGGAATTAGGAGAAGTGGTGAAAAATGAGGGAAGGGTACGTAGGGGAATTGAGTGGTTCGAAACTAGGGGAAGGGACGGAAAATGAGGAAAGTAGTGAAAATGAGGAGAAATGTGGGGGGAAGACAGAAGGGGGCAGTATATGAGGAAGAAGTTATGGAAGAGAGGGGAAGGGAGAAGAAGCGAAGCTTGAAGTGCAAGGAGAGGTGGATAATAATAAGGGTTGGAGAGGGAAAGTTGTGGAATGTTGAGGGAGTAGTAGAGAGAAAGCATATACCCCTTTTTTATTAGGACTAATTTTTTTGGACGTCAGCTTTAGAGAAATAATTTTCTTCTATAATTTTTTCTTATTTTGTGTAGATTTAGCAAATGATTTAAATTTTATGCTCAATATAATATTATATATAATATAATATAATAAAATATAATATTTTATTCTCTCAATTTTATTCTTTTTTTTATTTTATATCGGATGCAAAAAGAGGCCGAAAATGTATTATATAATCGGCTAGAAAATAATAAATACATGTATTATAATATGAAATATTACACTCTTAAGCTAAATTTAGGCCATTTTTTTACTTCAGCCTGGACTGCCTATCCGGTTTAAAATGAAAATGCAGTCAAAAATGCAAAAGAATTTCTTTGCGCGAAATTTGTTAAAAAAAGAACTTTCTTACAATGTATGATACTTTCAGAATAAAGATAATTCGATTTTTTCAGAATTTTAAACCAATTTTATTTCATGGAATTTAAAGAAATTGATGATTTTTATTAGAATTAATAAAGCGAGTTTAAAGAGAATATGAATCGGAACATTGTCATATTCACAAAGGACTAAAACTAGCACAAAAAAATTTAATACTTAAATCGTAAATTTGCATATAAAAAATACATATAAAAATATTTTTAATTGCAGAATCTTTTGCTACTAATTGATTTTTGATGTAGACAATGTAATGAGATACTTTCTTGAAAAATTATGTTATTTGAAGAATTCAAATATTTGACTAAAAATTCACCTTTTTTTAGAGGAAAATTCAAGCTCCCGGTTGAAAATTCGCCTTTTTAGTAAAAAATTATTTTTTAGTTGAAAACACACCTTTTTGGTTGAAAATTCAATTATTTGTTTAAAAATTAATCAACTTCGTCGAAAATTCAAAAGTTTTGTGAGCGTCATTTTTTGAACGAAAATTCAACTGTTTTGTTGAAAATTCATTTTTCTGTGTTAAAAATTAAACTATGTTATTGAAAGTTGAATTATTTTGTTAAAAATTTAACTGTTTCGTGGAAAATTTATGTATTTTGTTGGAAATTCGGCTTTTTCAGTAGAAAACTCATTTTATTTATTAAAAATAATGTCTTGAAACTAGCAACAGATTTATCGTCTTAGTTAAAAATTCATGTTTCTAGTTTAAAATTTAATTATTTGGATAAAAACTAATTTACTTTGTAAAAAATTCAACAACTTTTGTGGTTGAAAAATAATATTTGTTATTGAAAATTTGAGTATTTAGTTTAAAATTCATGTTTTTGGTTAAAAATTTAACTATTCAAATTAAAGGTAAATTATTTATTTTACCAATTCAACGGTTTGATTAAAAATTCTGCCTTTTCAGTCAAACATTATTCTTCTTGATTAAAAATAAATGTTTTTGGTTTAAAGTTTAACTTCTGTGTTAAAAATTCATATTGCTAACTTTAAATTAAATTATCTGGTAAAAGCTGAAACAAGTTAGCAGAAAATTTAAAAATTTCATGAAATTGATTTTGTTGTTAAAAATGTACCTGTGTTTCCAAAAATCCATCTTTTGGCGCTAGGAACTCAAACTATTTGGTAAAAAATTTAACTATTTAATTAAAAATTAATTTTTGTAAATAAATATTCATGTATTTAGTTGAAAATTGATCTTTTGATTTAAAATAATTATTTTATTCAATTTTTTATTTAATTAATTGATTGATATTTTTTTTTAACTGTTGGGTTGAAAATTCATGTATTTTACTAAATATTCGGCTTTTACAGTAAAAATTTGTTGTTCCGTATGTAAAATAAATGCTTTTGCCTAAAACTTCAAATATACGATTTAAAATGTATCTACTTTGATACAATATTAACTATTAAACGCTTCGTTAAGAATTCCCCTCATTTGGTTAAAATTTAATTTTTGTAGAAAATTCAACAATTTTGTTGAAGGCATTTTTTCGCTAAAAACTTTATTGTAGCTTAAAATTCAAATTTTTATTAAAAATTTAATATTTCTGTTAAAACATTAAGAAAATTCCAGTTGACAAAACATCATTCACGTTAAAAAATTAATTACTTTCTCGATAATTATTTTTTCTTTAAAAAATAATTTTTAAAAGGAAATTTAACTATTCCGTTTTTGGTTTAAAAATTTATCTTTTATAGTTGAAAGTTCAATTACTACGATGAAAATTACTCTTTGTTAGTAGAATATGAACTTTTTAGTTAAAAAATTCCATATTTTCGTATTAAAAAAATCATAAAATTAGCAAAAATAACATTGAAACTCAAATAATAAATTTGGGCTCACGATTTGCCTTTTTCGATTCAAAAAGGGATTGCAGAATATTTTTTGTTCAAAATTAACTAAAAGGTATTATTCCAGCGAAATAAACTTGGAGATAAAAATATATTTGAATGCAGCACAAAATTGAAATCTTAAACAAAAATTGTTGCAAAGTAGGAAAATTTGAATTGGAAGTAAATAATATTTAACACGACCGAATTCGATATATTTAAATTTATCTACCGCAGAAATCAATTAGCATCGGTTTCAATTATCCGAATCAGTAAAGAGATGCTTGACACCTAATTAACAGAATACCTAATTATCCGAAATTCTTGAAAGGACTGAGCCTTCGCGGTAGAATTCCGGAGAGTAATCGAACTCTAAGGCACCCACATAGTCGACCTTATAAATGGAAGTTTGCCAAGTATGGTAAAGTTCTAGCATTTTCAAGTAACTTTTCGAACCAATAATATGGTGAATATTTTATGAGCAAAAAAATGTGTAAAAACATCACTGAATTTATTACCTAATTAGCAGCAGCAGTTTTGGGAAGTTTTCCTTCAAGGTATAACAACAAAGTTGATATGTGATATTAATTGTTTAAAAGTTTCAAATTATAAATAATTCAAATAATGCGGCTTTGTTTGATAGAATTTTAGTCCAGAAATTTTTTAAATTAAACATCTCTGTTTACAAAGTAGAAAGACTTAAAAATTCAGCAATTCTCAAATAAAAACAACATTAAATCTGGTATTGAAAGTAGTTGTACCAAAAATTAGGTATGGGGAGGGGGGTGTATCTATTATTTTAGGAATTAAAATTATATTTATAGCCGTAACTGATAAAAGTATGGATAATACTTTTTATAAAATAGTTTAAAAATTACGAAAAATGATAATTATAAGAGTAGTTTTTGCAATTAATTGTTTTTGTCACTTCTTACCAATTATTTTAATGATTCAATTTTAATAAATCCCGGCTTATTCTTCGGGTAAAATATTCCATAGAACTCTCCTGTTTCCAATTTTAAAAAAAGGAAATATTTATTAAATATAGTTATTTGTTTGAAAAATACTTTTCTTTGAAAAAAATTGTTTCAACGATTCCAGCCATAAAAAAGTTAACTTTAAAATTGGAAACAGTACAATGAAGTTGCAAAAAGCAATTTTATATAAAATCTTTTTTGTTAAATAACCATTTTTCATTAAATCATGTTTTTAATTTGTAATAATACACTATCCGACTAATTAAAAATATTCGATTTTTCCGAATTTCTTGTCCAAATTCTGAAATTTCGGTTTTGTCAGAAAAATGGAAAATAGTTTTCAGTGCGTCCAAATTTTAATTTAGAAATTTTCCAGTTAATGGGGATTTCAAATGTAGAACTACTAAAATAAAATTTTGGAAATCTTATTCAGAATACTTAAAAGCACAATTAAAATTTGCGAAATAAAAAAGACAAAATTTGAAAATCAAAGATTCAAATCTTAAAAGATAAAGATTTTAAATTTCGTTTTTTAAATAAAAAGTGATTGAATTTTAAATTTTATAAATTCAAGGAATTCTTGTTTTTAAAAAAGACCAGAATATATTGATTCATTACATTGGTTTTTTGTTCAACTTTTAAAAAATTGAATTTTAGTACTTGTAAAATATATGTACTTTTATTATAAGTGAATACTATTAGAAGTTTTTGAAACATTGCAACGAACATATTTTTTTTTAGTTACATAAAGTCATTTGGAAATATTTTTACTATTTTAAATCTGAAGTCTCTTTACCTCAAAGCCAAGAAAATTGTTATTATTCTGCTTTTTTCACATTTTTTTGTGATTTACGATTGTTTGGACATTGGGGTTTTTTTGCGAATTGGAACCTTTTAAACACAAAGTCAAATTCTTTTACGAAAAAACTAAATAATAAAATGTTTCTTTGTTTCAAGCTGGAAATGTTCAGGTTTGATATATTCAACCTTTTTTAAAAAAGTGCAATCAATTCCATTAAAGAAAACATGTTTTTTGCAAATTTTCAAAAGATTCTGAATTTTTGAAGTAATAGAATTTTTTTTTTTCAATGGTAAAAGATTTGAAATTTCAAATCCAAAAAAATACCTCTATAAATTTTTACCAAATAAATATATTTATCGTTTTCTTTTTGATTCTGAAAATATTAGAAGTCTGTTTACTCAAAAAATCCACACTTATATATTTTGTCAATTTTTTTTGACCTTGTACTTATTTTCAGACAAGATTCAGAAAAGACATCTCGTCCGTTTTATGTGGACTTAATAACTTTTGTGGACAGGGGATTTTTTCAGAAAATAAAATTTTCTCATTATTCTACGAAAAATCATTTTGGTCTCTTGGGATATCTTGCATCGTTCATTAGAAAGATTGAAAAATTATATTTTCAGGAAAAAAAATTCTCCCGGCTTAAAAAAAGATAGGAAGGAAAAAAGATAGGATTTTCCAGAAAATCTTTGTCACTGTTTATTCTAAATTTTAAAAACATAACAAAATGTTTTCTGAGACAACTCCCCTTATTCATCTTTTCAATATTTGTTTCAGAGTTTATGCTCATAGACGAAGGGTACCCTATCAGCTTTATACGGGCTAAATCATTTTGAGGTAGGAAGAATATTTTTTTCTTAAAAATATGATTTTGGAATTTTTCTCTTATAAGATGCAAGATATCGCAACAGAATAAGACGTATTTTTCATTAAACTTTTTCGTCTCTGTCGCTGTTTGCGAGAAAAAGGAAAAAATTCGATTATATGTAAAGAATCCCCCGATCACAATGCCGATTTTAAATATTTCAAAAAAAATCATTTCGTTAATTTGGTGAAAAGTTATATAGGTTTAAAGGAAAAATTAATTTAAAAAAAATTCAAATACGCATAACTTTGTACAAATTTTTTTTTCACAATCGGAAAAATACGTATGGCTTTATTTCCTCTGCAAAATTCAATATTTCGTCCCACATAGATTCTGCGATTTCAAGTGTATTATCCGCCTGATTTGAAATGGATTCAGTCCGTAAAAAATTTGAGAGAGGGGAGAAATTTTATGGAGTCTGAACTATTCGTGAAGGGGCCAAGCTCCTTGAATTTTGAGATGGCAAGCGTTACATTTGTATAATAATTCCGACTCAACGGGATCGCTAATTCCTCAGTTAACTGTCCCTATGGGAGCTTAAGGCCTTACATTGCTATGCTAACGACACAGGTGTGCGCATCCCTTTACAGTTTACTCATATGGCAATTTCACGAGATGCCCCTTGATCATATTAGACACTTATGTTTCATTATTTACTCAGAAAAGCCCATTCTCTTGGCAATTTGAGACTAAATTCTAATCTAAATTAAAAAGACAATTTTAAATTATAAAAATAAGAATTATTTTAATAATGATGGAAGAAAAAACTTCAAAAAATCCAAGTCAAAACAATTTTGATTTGTTTTATAATGACCGAGGGTTTGGCAGCTCGAATTGATTTGGTGAATCTTCAATCTCTTCAAAATTAGCTATAGAATATAAATAAATAATTTAAAAAAATATATAATCCCCATAAGTCTGTTCATAGTGTCCCAAATAATAAACCTTATGAAGAAAAACTGAATAATAATATTCTCTTTAGATCATCCTAAATAGTTGCGTTTTTTTCTGGAATTTTCTACTTTTTGCACACTTTACAATTAGAGCGAATTAATAATTAATTCAACTTGACAAAAATAATTGCTTAAACAATTTATTACTATGTTTAATAGTACTTTCTTTTCTTATTGATGAAAACTTACGACTTTTCTGAGATTTTAAACTATTTTTCTGTTCTTGATTTGGAGTGAATTATTTTGCAATTATATGTGTCAAAAATTATTGTTTAAATAAATGATTCTTGTTTAGAACTATTTAAATTTATATTTATGCTAGATACTTGTGGTTTTTTCTGACATTTTTAACTTTTTGTCTACTTTTCACTTAGTGAGGTAATAATTAATGATAGTTAACAACAAAAGTTGTTTAAAAAACTTATTATTGTTTCTATCTTCTCTTAGATAATTTGCTAAAAAATTGCGCTTTTTTCAGAAATGGATAATTTTTTTTCCTTTTTAGTTATTAACAAAGAAAAAATAAAAAAGAAAGAATCATATTTTCAAAAATCTCTTTCTTTTTTATGAATATGTTTTACAAAAATAAAACAGGTATTAAAAATATTCTTAAAATGTTCAATATGGATTATATTGAATGTAAATTTTCCTTGAATAATATTATTATTTATTAGTTGTTCCTGACTGAAAAGTCACAAAAATACCCAAAATATCAGAAAAATCCGAAACTTTCTACCATTAATTCAAGATAAAATAGTTATAAACCATAATAAATTGTTTAAGCCATTACGTTTGTGAATATGCATTAATTATTATCTCACAAAATGTAAAGTGAACAAAAAGTTCAAAAATTCAGAAAACTTCATCTTTCTAGCACTTAAATAAGAAAAGATAGTTATAAATAATAATAATTTGTTCAAATATTTGTTTTTGTCTGAACTGAATTAATTATTAGCTTACTTCAAGTGAAAAAAAATATTGAAATGGAACATTATGATCAATTATGATGAATTGTTTACATAATTATTTTTTTTAACTTTAATTATTTGCCTCAAATTAATTTAAAATTGGGCAAAAAGTGGAAAATTTGTGAAAAACTGAAATTTTCTAGTACTATTCTAAGAGAATATTAAGAATAATAATAAATGGTTAAAACAATTATTTTTGTTAACATTAGTTAAGTATCACCTCACTCTAATAAAATTTTTTAAAAACAATAATATATTTTCTGAACAATTTATCTAAACATCTAATTATTAGTATAAAGTAGAATTTTATGTTTTAGAAACAATTTGCATTTAAAAAGCGCAAAAAAATCATAATTAACGCCAAAATCTGGCTAAATGCGATTTTGCACTTATGGAGTTTTTGTTGGGACCCAATTGAAACAGACTTATGATGGTTATATTTAAACAGTAATATTGACGAAATACATGTTAAACTTCGCGGGGCTTACGCCACCTCTAAACATACTTTCTTTTCAAAAAAAAATTTATTTGTTTGGATTTGAACAAATTTCCAGGTAATATACATTAAAATTTGAAAAAAACTGTACTATGCTCAAGTATACACCTACTTCTGACTTCAATATATTTTAGGATATTTCAATGATTTCAGGAGATTTCACTTAATTCAGTAGATTTCAAGTGACTTCCGGAGAATTTAAGTGAATTCAGAAGAATTCCAGTGAATTCAGAAGAATTCAAGTGAATTCAGAAAAATTGAAGTGAATTCAGAAAAATTCAAGTGAATTCAGAATAATTCAAGTGAATTCAGAAGAATTAAAGTGACTTCAAGAGAATTCAAGAGACTTGAGTAAATTGAAATTATTTCATATATTTCAAGAGATTTTAAAACTTCGAATTATCAGTAGGTACCAGAATGGGAAAAATTGCGCCTATTTTTTAATATTAAAAAACTGGTTTCTAAGTATTCAACGTTCAATAGCATGATCCAAAAAAAAATTTCTCATAAGAAACAAAAAAGATTGTGTAAAGTTTATTCAAAATCGGCAATAACAGGTCAATGGTGTTGAAATATAACTTTTTCTTAAAAATTTTCTATTAAAATATAACTAAATAATCATTTTGAAATTAAATTACAAACAGGATTTTTATTAAATTTTGTCATTAAATTGTCTATATGATTTATTATTGTTTCCAGCAATTTTCTCTTTGAAAAAGCTATACAATTGTTCAGGCCCTTTTATTATTATTCATTATAATTGTATCTTAAAATAAAGCCAAAGTTGAAGTTGTTTCTAAAACTTCCAACTTTTGGTCCATTTTTGAATTAGAATGATGTATGAATTAATTCAAGTTAAAAAACATAATTGTTTAAACAATTTGTTATTTACTAATATTCTCTTTTCGATAACTAAAAACCCAAAGCAAAGTTCAAAATTCTGAAAAACTTCAACTTTCTACGTAATTTTTCAAAATTTTTACCTTGCTCTGAGTGAAAATTGGGAATAGATGAATATTTCAGAAAAACAGCAAATTTCTAGAATAAATCAAAGATAATATAATTCAAAAGATTAATCAGTTGTTTAAACAATTAGTTTTGCCCCTTTGAATTAATTATTAGTTCACTCTAATTGCAAGTGAAAATCTGGCAAATAATGGAAAATTTCAGATACAGCCGCAAGCATCTAGCATAATTCATAGGTGAAGATAGTTTTAAATATTAATAAACTAATTAAACAATTATGATTGCAAAGTTGAATTAATAAATACCTCATACTAATTAAAAAGTGGACATAAAGTGTAAAATTTGTGAAGAAACTGCAACTGTCTAGCATTATGCTAAGAGAATATTATTTAAAATAATAATCAATTGTTAACTAATATATCGTGTGATATTAATTGATTATTGCTTCGCTCTAATTAAAAAGTTACAACTAAATGGGGAAACTCGGAACTCTATTCTAGGAGAAAGTTTCCTTAAAACAAGAATAAATTGTTTAAACCATTTATGTGAACATGTAATGATTAGTCGCAAATAGAATTTTGTGTATTAGTAACAATTTGTATTAAAAAAAGCCACAATAAAATCATAATTAGCGCCAGAAACTCCCGAAACCCAATTTTCACTAATGGGTTTTTTTTGGGACACCATAAAATAGAATTTGGGGGTGATATTTAAAAAACGATTATTCATTTGTATTTTATAGCTGGGATTATGAAGACAAATGTTGAGTTTAAATTCTATTCACCTAATATTGACAATTCTGAATAATATTTACAAAACAAAATTCATGTTTTTGTGAGTTCGAAAGGATTTGGGGGCAATATGCATGAAAGTTCGACAAAAAATTTTCGAAGAATTTTTGGACCACCCTAATGTTGAATAAAAAATTCTAATTTTCGTACATTATCAAATTTTCTATTTTCTTTATTTTATACTCTTCAAAGTTATTTGTTTTTTATTCTATTTGACAATGAATAAAAAAAGTGTTTTATATGTCGCCAGAGGAATAGAACAAGCCGGAGTAGCTTAAGTAGAAAACGACCTGCGTGGTCAGACAGAGCTGCCGCTATTGATATGCGATACACGTCTCTCAAGGGAGAAAAGTTTTCTTTTTTTCACACTGAAAACAGACATTGAATAAATGCAAAAGCGACTCAAAGAATTAGACAAAACTTATAAGACGCATAAAGAAAGTCAATTATTATTGACATTACATTTTTATCCTAATTATACTGTACGAAATATTGTTTTACGATACGTTGCTGCACAAGCTGAAAATATTAAAGGCAATTTAACTTGTCAAGTTAGTTTTAGACCTTAATTGAAAAAATTATAAAAAAATAATTCATTAACATGCAATTTATATTTATAAAAATACATAATTTAATTACTGTCATTATTTTTTATTCCAGCAGGTACTCCTGAAGACTTCTGGTTATCCAAAAGACTCCCCAAATAAATCCAATTTTTTTTTAAATTGTAGCTAAGGAAACATCACTGCGTCAAAAAACAATCCTAATGACAAATAAGGCTTAAATGTGTCCTAATAGTTTGGGAAAATCCAAACTGGTCTTCTAATACGTATTTTGACATCCCAAATAACATATTCAAAAATTATAAAAATTTCTAGGTAAGCAAACATCTTCACAAAAAAATCCAAACACCCCTAAGATATCAAAATTTAAGAAATTGCAATAATAGATTGTGAACTAAACATAAAATGAGCATAAAATGAACTGGACATAAAAACTGAACATAAAATCTGAACTGCACATAAAATACGTCACAAAATATCAGGATACTCAAAATTATTTTTGATCTGTTATTTTGGGAGTTAAAATACGTATTCGGCCATAAAGGTGCAAATCTGGTTTGCAGAATTTTAATCGTTTTGTACAATCTTTTAATTTTAATTTAAATAAAAATAAAAATATATGATTTAATGGTATAATTTCCTCAGAAATTCAAATATTTTATCAACAAAAGCGTTAAACCCGAATGGCCACAGAGGTTTAAGAGTAGTTTTTTTGCTTCGATAATTTACCTTATCTGCAACTTAAAAAAATTTCTTAATATATTTTTTTGGGAGTTGCAAAATTATTTTTAACACAGCCCTAATTTTCACAACTTATTAGAGCAATTCTGACGACTTTTTGTGCGATTAATTTGAGTCCTTTGATTTGTTGCGGTTGGAGGTTTTCTTATCTAAAAGGTTTAAAAAATGTTATATTTTGTTTTTGGAATAAAAAGATGTATTTTTTGACCAGTTCGGATTTCCAAAATCTATTAGGGCCATTTAAATTATTTTTATTGCTTTAAGGGTAGATAGTTTATGTTGTACATGGAGGTTTAGTTACCTGTAATTTAAAATTTTTTTATACAGTATTTTTGGAGTCACAATATTGCTTTTAAAACCAGTATATATTTTCACAATCTGAGAAATGTTAACCATTTTTATTTCATTAAGGGTATTTGTTTACTTTTTCTGCAGGTTTAGGTTAATAAATTATTATGTTTTGACTGAAAATATTAAAATCGTATTACTGTTTATGATTACTGTTTTAATCTTTCTGATTCTGAAATTAAAAATTTATCTGTTAAAAATAGAAGTTATTCTTTTTAAATGATATAATTGGAATATTTTAAAACATTTCATTAAATATTAATTTAAAGTATCTTAAGGGTAACTGCATCCTCATAGAGAGAAGTTTGTAATTACCTAAATTTTCAAATATAATTTTTTGACATATTTCGACCTAATGTTATTCCAGGAATTTGAAAATACAACTTTGTTTGAATGATCATGTTTGTGTGTGTGTGGGGGGGATTTTCTGTTCACCATATCTCGAAAAGTGTAAGAGCTATGACCATGAAAATTGGTAGAATTGTAACTCTGACCCATATCCAGGTCTGATAGAATTTGGAGATATATCGGCTACTCAGAAGTAATTTTTTGCAACAATACGACATCTAGCGTATTTGTTCACGTCTTTGAGACACATCGATCGATCTATTGTTGAAACTTTTATGACCTACGACTTTCGATTTGCAAAGTTAAAAAAAATGGTTTATTCTGTTTATATGAGAAAATCTTTTTTTATATTAAAAATACGAGAATATTTTATTTAGTGTTTTTGTAGCATCCTTTATACACGTGGATTGACCTATTGCTGAACTTTCTTTGACCCGCCAGTTTCGATTTACGAAGTTTAAAAAATTGTATGTATTCTGCTTGTATGAGAAAAACTTCCTTCATATAAGGATTATTAATGTCGCTTTTAAAATTTTCAACAAAATTGTTTTCTTTGTTCATAAGAGGATTTGTTTTTATATTGGAAATATAACAGTACTGCATTTAATGTAATTCTTCGCGTCTTTGAGACTCTTGGATTTATCGATTGACGCACTTTCCATGACCATTCTCGATTAATAAATGGCTGCTTAGAAAGATAAAAAAAGTTACATTGTATAATTATTTTTATAATAATATAACCGTCAGTTACAGGTGTAAACATGAGCTTTTTTATTTTATATTGGCCAAAAATGTATAAAGAAAGCAGAACCATTAGTAAAGAAATTCTTAATTTCTTGCTAATATAATTCATCTTTCAAATCCGTGAAATCTTTCAGATTTTTTTTTAAATCCTTGTAAATTCGGTAAAATTTCTTAAAGCTATTCAAATCTTTGTGAAATCTTGAAATTTCTGTTAAACTTTTCAAATTTTTGTAAAATATTTGAAATCATTTAAATCTTTCAACTTTAACATCTTTGAAATGTTTTAGAAATCTTTCGTATTCATTTGAAATCATTAAATATTATTAATCTGTGTAAAATCTTTTTGAATCTCAGAAATTGGTTTTACCGTAACTTTATTAAATCTTTTGAAAGATTTAAAATCTTCGAAAATGTGCGAAATCTTTGAAAGCCGGTGTACACGCTTTTTTCAAATCTTTTAAATCCTTGCTATCTTTATGAAATGTTCGGGACATTTTTTAGACATCTTTGACATTTTCGTCAAATCTTTCGAAACTTTTGTGAAATTTTTCTTAAATCTTTGTTTGTGACATTTTTCTAATTCGTTTAAATCATTGAATTATTTAGAATCTTAGTGAAATCTTTTAAAGCCTTCAAAAAGGTTTTGAGACCTTTTGAAATCGTTTAAAATTTTCAAAATGTTTTAAAGTCATTGAAATCTGGTGTACTGTACCTTTTTTCAAATCTATGAAATCTTTTAAATCATTTAAAAGTTTTTAAAGCTTTGTGAATTTGTTGTGAAATATTTGAAATCTGGCGTACAGTCCCTTTTTAAATCTTTGAAATTATTAAATCTTTAGTAATGTTTTGTAATCTGGTGTACATTTGAAAATCCAGTGGTAAAACCCTTAAAAAGTTCGTTATATCGACATGGGTCATTCTAGTTCTGATACTGATACAATAGAAACTGATACAATAGAGACAAATATAATGAAATTGTAAAAAATATGTTAAACAATGATATTTTGTATGAAAATGTTAAAACTAGTCTCGTTCCAACAATAGAAGGAAAATGTAACGACATAGTTACTATAAAGATAAATTAATGAACAAACTTTATATAAATTAAAAACGCACAATAGTACTGTAGCGAGGTTCATTGTATCCACAATTGGTTCTCCTACATACAACCTTTCCAAATATATTGCTTATATTTTAAAACCGATTTCAGGAAACACAGAATCTTTTGTTAAAAATAGCTGGAATTTAAAAGATATTTCAAAAAAGATTACAGTTCCTACGACGCATTCAATGATTTCATTGGATGTTGTTTCAATGTTTGACAACATACCATTAGATCTTGCATTGGATTGCGTTGAAGAGAAATTAATACAAAATCACCATTTAACTAAAATAACAAAAAATGAATTTTTAGTCGCTACTAGAATTGTTTTTAGTAACATGGTTTTCTCTATAATGTCAAATATTGTAAACAATTAAATGGTTGTCCTATGGGCTCACCGCTGCCTTCTATAATTTCAAATTTGGTTCTAGAAGATGAAGAAAAAAGAGCTTTAAAAAACTGAATTTCATACCAATTTTATATAAAAGATACATGGATGACATTTTAGCTATTGTTCCTACAGAAAAATTGATGATTTCATTAATACTTTCAATAGCATTGATAAATCCATTCATTTTACATATGAACTAGAACAAAATAATACAATAAATTATCTTGATTTAAAAATAATAAAAACACCAAAAGGTTAGTTGATTACAAACTGGTTTAAAAAAGATTTATGGTCTGGCAGATATCTCAATTTTGATTCCCATAATTTATATTGTCAAAAGGTTGGCCAAATAAAAGGTTTAATAGATAGATACCTAAAGTTGAGTGACATAAAATTTAGAAAAGAAAATTTGGATCAAATTAAAATCACATTAATTCAAAATACTTATCCGCTTTCTTTGATAAATAGTATTATTAAAGAAGGAATTCATGAAATCTATAATGGCTCGAGTAGGAAAAATAACTGGATTGACAAGTATAATAGATCAGATTTAAAAGTTAAGCTACCGTATATTCAAGGACTCTCTGAAAGGTTGAGAAATTCACTAAAGAAAATTAACATAAATGTTTATTTTAGAAATAATAACACTCTTAAAAAAATTTTCACCTAATCAAAAAGATATTGATACTACTGATAATTTATCCGGTATTGTATATCTTATTAAATGTAACTGCTGTGAAAAAGTTTATATTGGTGAAACAGGGAGAAGACTAAAAACTAGGGTTGGAAATTTAAACACAGGTCTATCACAACATTACTGGAATTTAGACCATTATTTTAATTTCGATTTCAAAAATATTAAAATTCTAACGAAAGAAAAAAATACATACAAAAGACGAATATTGGAATCCATATTTATAAATAAATATTGTAATATTTCTATTAACTTACAGACAGAGATTATGAATTTTAATAAAATATATCAAAGTATCATAAAATAATTTTAAATTCAAATCCAGTTGCTTTGGCGGGGTTTACTCATTTGCGGTTCCTTTAAATTACGTCTTTAGTTTGTACTAATCATTTTACCGTCTTGATGTATATTCCTATTTCTACTTAGTCATATGTTCTTCGTCTGTCCATAACGATTAAAAAGTTGTTTATTAATTTTTTTATAAGGATGTAATCATGTTTATATTAAAAAAATGCCTCTTTAAATTAAGAGGTTTATCTTCACATTATTTTTATATGTTGCCAAAATTAGAGTAAACTGCTTTTATTCTTTAATTTATTATTTTTAATATTTGACTCAGAAAACATTGACATGTTTTACTCCGATTTTGAAGAATTTTATTTTTTATTTCAAATAAAACACAGGTATTTTTATCACTTTTACTTAAAATTAGTTTATAAAGAATAAAAAGATGTTGAAAATCGATGTAAATTTGTCTGAGTTTTATGATAATAGATTATTAAACCATTTAGTAAGATGGTAAAAAACGGGCGACTTCAGATCAATGGAATACGGTGTTAGATCAATCCTTTATTTCTTATTCATCGACGTTTCGAAAACGATACGTTTTCCTCATCAGGATACAATAGTCAGCACGTAAAATAAAAATTATGTCGAGTATGTGTGAAAAAATGTTTCTCCATTTCTAAGTTTGTTCTATAAGAAAAAATTGTGAAAATAATATATATATATAGTGGGAAAACAGAATGTAGAATAAAAAATTATATATATTGCTATTAAAAATGAGGTTAAGAATTTGAAAATAAGGGTTGATATTTACCATAGAGTTGTCCATAAATAAGAATTAAAAAAAAAAGATTAATTAAATTAATTATTAAAAATTGTATGAAAAGCACTTTGTTAATTTGAACATTATTGTTTGTCTTTTTTTGGCTAAGTTAGTTGAGTAAAGAAACATCATTGAAGAGAAGGAACGTCCAAGCTAAGCTTGGCTTCATTTTAAACTGAGAAATGGAGAAACAGGACAATGAGTAGAGACGAACCTATCAATGCCGTAAGTTCAGTTACTATAGTGCGCGTTCAAAGATTTCTGAATAAAATTTAAAAAAAGATTAAAATTAGATAAAAATAAATGAAAAAATTATAAAAGAAGAAAATAAAATAATAATGTACAAATTTTTTCATATATTATTGCTAAATTATTGAATATGGCGTAAATAATTCTAATATTTAATCTAATTAAAAAATTATAAAATTTAAACAAATTATAAAGATTCATGAATTTGAAGAAAAATAATCAATAAGAAGATTAACATTTGACCTTTATAGAAAAATTAAAAATAATCAGTTTAAGTAAAATTAGAAAATTTGATTTTATAATAAGTTGAAACTAATAATAAGATGAAATAAAAAAAAATTTTAATTTAAAATGAATTTTTACATTCTCATCATTTATGATTGAAAAAGTATTAGAATTGTCGGAAATTTGACACCACCATGTTTCAACGG
>JAAAKG020018665.1:0-20447 GCA_010014905.2 Druon quercuslanigerum
GAAATAAATAATTAAATAATGCTAAAACATAATTAATAATTTCTCAAATTTGTCTCTGAAGTACATGAATTTGAATAGAAATTCAAAAACATTTTTATTTTATCTACTTATACTTAAAATTTAGTGCATATTTAGGCTTCAAATTCCTAACTTTTCACGTAGAAATTTGGATTCTACCAAAAAGACGATTATTAAAAAAAATACATTAAGTCTCAATAAAATGTTGAATTTTTAACTGAAACAGATCAATTTTCAAACAAGTAGCTGAATTTTAAACTACAAAGTACCACTTTTCAACCAAAAATAGAACAGTTAAATTTTTAGTTAAAAATTATTCTTACAAAATAATCAATAGCTAATTGCAATACCTGAATTTTTAAGCAAAAAAAATTGATTTTTAAACAAGACTCTTAATTTTCAAACAGGAAAATTCATTTTTCTAGCAAGAAAGACGATTTTTAAATTAAATATAGGAATTTTTAACAAAAAAAGTTCAATTTTTAAAGGACCCTTTTTAAGTATACAGTTAAATTTTTCACCAAAGTAATGAATTTTCAATTAAAATTATCAATCTTTATATCGAATAAATAAATTTAAAAAAAAAAGATGAATTTTTGAGAAAAAATTTCAATTTTGAACAAAGTAGTTTTATTTTTAAACAATCTTCAACAAAATATTTGCATTAACAAAAACAAATAGAAAAAAATATTAACCAAATAGTTAAATTTCCAACAAAAAAAATATCCATTGTTAAACAAAAATGGAATAGAAGAATCGTTTTTATCAACGAAGACGAATTTGATTGAAAATACATTAATTTGAAATTAAACAGATAAATTTTCAAATAACAATTGAAAAGTTATATTTTGAGTTAAATAATGCATATTATAACTTTTGGTTAAAAACCAAATTTTCCTTTAAACGCAAAATTGTTTTTTTTTAATTCATCACGTGTATTCTAAACATCCTTCAGCAAAACAGAGCAGAAAATTGAAAAATGATTTAATTTTAAAACAAACATCTCAATTTTCGACTAAGAAATATATATTAAAAAAATGAAATAGTTAAACTTTTAGATGGGAAAAATTAATTTTCATCCAAAAATAACGGATTTTCAAGAAAATGGTTCAATTTTCAACCAAAGGGAGAAATTTTCAATTAAAAGATTTATTTTCTACCCAAAATACAATTTTAAAAACAAAAAAAAAGATTTTTTATCGAAATAGTTGAATTTTTAAATAAAGACGACAAATTTTCAACCAAATAGTTGCAGTTTGAACTAAAAAAATAATTTTCAATCAAAAATGGAATACTGACATTTTTAGTTAAAAATTAATTTCAAGCTAAAAAAGAGTTTTCAACTAAACAAGAATTTTCAACTAAGACAAAGAATCTTTAACTGAAATAGTTGTATTTTGGGAAAAAAAATATTACTATAAAAGATAAATTTTCAACTAAAACTATGAAATATTCAATTAAAATTAGTTTAACCTCCAGGTAAAAAATTACTTTCAACAAACAAAAAATTACTTTTTATAAAAAATAGTTACATCTTCATCTCAAGTGATGAATTTCCAATAAAAATGTCGAATCTTCAACTGAAATAGTTGACTTTTAAACCAAGAAGATGAATTTTCAACTAAAATAATTATTCGTCAATTTAAATAGTTGAATTTACAACAAAAAACATGAATTTTCAAATACATTTTTCAAGCAAATATTAAATAGTTATATTTTACGAAGTAAAAAATAATTTTCAAAAAAAAAGAAAAAATTTAAAACAAAATAGTTCAAGTTCTACTTGAAATAAACTTTATAAACTGAACTTTCAGTCAAAAAATAAATTTTAAACAAAAGAGCGTGGTAATCCATTTATTATTGCAATTAAAAAAAAATAACTACGCTCTTGAAAAAAAATTCCCTGACATTTCCAGGTTTTTCCAGGTATATTAAAATTCACTGACAATTCCAGGTCTTCCAGGTTTTCCAGGTACGGTAGACACCCTGCCTCCATCACATCAGATTCAGGGTCATTTGAAGGTCAAACTGCACAAAATCCGGAAAAAATCCAGAAAAATACATACACAGGTTTTTGGGGTCGCTTATTTCGAATCCGAGGTCCGTTGACCTCAATCACATCAGATTCAAGGTTATTTGAAGGTCAAACTGCAAAAAATCCGGAAAAATCCAGACAAATACATACATAGGTTTTTGGAGTCGCTGATTTTGAATCCGAGATCTGTTGACCTCCTTCACATCAGATTCAAGGTCATTTGAAGGTCAAACTGCACAAAATCCGGAAAAAATCCAGAAAAATACATACACAGGTTTTTGGGGTCGCTTATTTCGAATCCGAGGTCCGTTGACCTTAATCACATCCGATTCAAGGTTATTTAAAGGTCAAACTGCAAAAAATCCGGAAAAATACAGACAAATACATACATAGGTTTTTGGAGTCGCTGATTTTGAATCCGAGATCTGTTGACCTCCTTCACATCAGATGCAAGGTCATTTGAAGGTCAAACTGCAAAAAATCTTGTTAAAAAATCCAGAAAAATACATAAATGCGTTTTTTGGTCGCTGATTTTGAATCCGAGGTTCACTGACCTCTATCGTACCGAATTCAAGGTCATTTAATGGTCAAACTACAAAAAATGATAAGAGAAATCCAGAATAATACTTTACTTTCAGTTAAAAATTCATATCTTTGGCTTAAAATTTAATTACTTTGTTGAAAAGTAGTTTTTTTTGTTGATAATTCATTTTTTAACTAAAACATTTACGTAATTCAGTTCATGATTTATTATTTTATTCGAAATTTTATCTCTTTGGTAGAAAATTTAATTAACTCGTTGAAAATTCGTTTTTTATTGTAAAATAATTTTTACCTAAAAATTGAATTGTTCCGTTTTTGATGGAAAGGTGATCTTTTTTATTAAAAAACTCAAATTCCTGGTTGCAAAGTTATATTTTTTAGTTCAAAACTTTACTAATTTTTAAAAATTTATGTATTCTTTCAAAAAATTCTTCTTTTTCAGTAGAAAAATACTTTGTTTAAAAAATCTACTGTTTGACTAAAAAGTTGTATTTTTAGGTTGGAAATTCAACTATTTTGGTATTAAATTAATTTTTTTGTTCGAAAATTTTACTTTACTGATCCAAATTCGTCTTTTTTGTTGATAATTCATTTTCTTAACTGAAAAGATAATCATTCCTTTTCTGGTTGAAGATTATTGTTAAAAATTCATCTTTTTGTTGAAAGCTTAACAATTTGTTAAGAATATAACGATTTGGTTGTAAATTCATGGATTTTGTTAAAAAGTCTGCTTTTAGTTAAAAATTAATCACCTTTGTGGAAAATTTAAAAATTTGGTTAAAAAATCAAATTCGTTCTTACTTTCAATTAAAAATTCATCTCTATGGCTGAAAATTGAAGTAATTTGTTAAAAAGTTGTTTTTTGTTTAACAATTTATTTTTAACCTGAAAATTAAAGTATTTCAGCTAAAGATTCCTAATTTAATTTAAAAAATGTATTGGGAACACTAAATTCGAATCGGAGGTTTATGTGTTTTTTTCTGGATTTTTCGTATCATATTTTTTTAGTTTGACCTTTAAATCACCTTGAACTTGATATGATAGAGGTCAACGGATCTCGTATTCAAAATCAGCGACACTAAAAATCTATGTATGGATTTTTCTGAATTTTTTTAGTTTGATCTTCAAATGACCTTGAATCTGATACGATAGAGGTCAGTGTACCTCGGATTCGAAATCAGCGACCACAGAAACCTATGTATGTATTTGTCTGGATTTTTTGTAGTTTGACCTTCAAATGACCTTGAATCTGATATGATGGATCATTTTTTTAAGGTTGTACTCGAGGGAGATTAGGGTTGTCCGTTTAGCGTGGAATTGACTTATTATTGTTAGTAGTACTGTAGGAATTTTTTTAAATTTTTTGGGCCAAATATAAATTGGCCCAAAAACCGACCCTGGAGACCTTCCTCTTTTATCACCAAAAACGAAATAGTTAAATTTAGAGGTACAAAATTAATTTTCAATAAACGAATTTTCAACAATTTAGTTAAAATTTCAACCAAAGAGATAAACTGTCAATTTTAATTAGGACCTCTATCGTATCAGATTCAGGGTCATTTGAAGGTCAAACATGAAAAATCCAGAAAAATACACATATAAACCCCGGATTCGGATTTAGTGTTCCCAATGAATTTCCAAATTAAATTAGTAATCTTTAACTGAAATAGTTGAATTTTCAGTTTCAAAATAAATTGCCAAAAAAAAACAACTTTTCAACAAACTACATCAATTTTAAGCCAAAGAGACGAATTTTTATTTAAAAGTAAGAATAAATTTGATTTTTTAACAAAATTTTTGAATTTTCTACACAGGTGATTAATTTTGAACCTAACAAGATTAATTTGCAATGAAAAATGTAACATTTGATATTTCAACTACAATAGATTTTAATTTTAAATCAACAACTTTTAGAATTACTTTCAACTAAATAGTAGAATTTGAGGCAAGAAGATTTATTGTCTACTAAAAAAAGAATTTTTAACAAAATACATGAATTTACAACCAAATGGTTATATTCTTAACAAATAGTTGAACTTTCCATGAAAAGAATGAATTTTTAAGCAAAAATCGGAATTTTCTAGTAAAAAACGAATTTTAAAAAAAAAGTTTAATTTTCAACCAAACTACTTTCAACTAAAATGAAAAATCTTTAACCATAAAAGGAATTATAAATAAAAAAAGACGAATTTTAATCAATAAAGTAAAATTTTCTAACAAAGAAATTAATTTGATACCAAAATAGTTGAACTTTCAACCTAAAAATAAAACTTTTTAGTCAAACAGTAGACTTTAAAAAAAAAATAATTTTCTGCAGAAAAAGAAGAATTTTTGAAAAAATACATAAATTTTCAAAAATTAGTAGAATTTTCAACTGAAAAATATAAATTTGCAGCCAGACATTTGAATTTTTAAATAAAAAAGATCACTTTTTCATCAACAACGGAACATTATTAAATTTTTACATAAAAAATTAATTTTCAATAAAAAACGAAGTTTCAACGAGTTAGTTAAATTTTCAACCAAAGAAATCAATTTTCGAATAAAATTATAAGTCATTAATTGAAATTTGGTAAATTTTTAGTTAAAAAATAAATTATCAACAAAAAAACAACTTTTTAACAAAGTAATTTAATTTTAGGCCAAAGAGATGAATTTTTAACTAAAAGTAAGAATGAATTTAATTTAAATTTTTTTTAAATGGCTGAATTTTCTACAAAGTTGATTAATTTTTGACATACAGAAATTCTGAACGATAAATGTGTTATCTAAAATTTCAACTTAAACAGATTTTAATTTTAAATCAAGAACTTTTTGATTTTTAAGCAAAAAGGATACTTTTCAACAAAATTGGTTGATTTTCAACAAAGTACTTTAACTTTTAATCAAATAGTTAAATTTTTAACACAAAAAATGAATTTTTGAACAAGAATAATTTTCTTTGTAGAAATTAATAACCTTTGTAGAAAATTCAAACTTTTGTTAAATCCAAATTCATTGGTAATTTTATTCGAAAATTCGACCTTTGGCTTAAAATTGAATTATTTTGTTAAAAAGTTTGTTTGTTGGTTGAAAATTTATTGTTTAACTGAAAATTTAACTATTTCAGTTAGAGATACATAATTTTAGTTAAAACTTCATCTTTATGGTTTACAATGTAACTAGTTTGTTGAAAATTCTTTGTTTATTAAAAATTATTTTTTAACTGAAAATTTCGTTTTCCATTTTCAATGAAAAATTTATATTTTTTTCTTATAAATATAACTCTTTAGTTTGAAATTAATTTATTTTAGTTGGAAATTCCACTAATTCGTTGAAAATTCATATATTTTGTTAAAAATTCGCCTTTTACTAGAAAATTAATCTTCTTAAATAAAAATTCATATTTTTGGTTAAAAGTTCAACTATTTAGTTTAAAATTAATCTACGTTTTAGTTAAAAATTAAATAATTTTGTTGGAGAGTATCCTATTACATTGAAAAGTACGTAAAAGTTGCGCAAAAAAGTTCTGGATTTAAAATTGATTAAAATCTATTTTAGTTTAAATATCAAATATTAAATTTTTGTACTAAAACAAGAATTTTGAACAAATAGAAATAAAATTTCTGCCAAAATAGTTGAATCTTCAACAAAAATAATTGTCAATCAAATACTACAGTTTCTGAATAAACAAACAAATAATTATTTACCAATAAAGACGAATTTTAAAAAAAATTTCATCAGTTTTCAAAAAATTAGTAGAAGTGTAAACTAAACAAAAATTTCTACTTAACAGTTAAAATTTTCAAACAAAAAATATAAATTTTGCAAACAATCATGAAATTTTAAATTTCCAGGTAAAAAATAAATTTTCAATTAAAAAAAAAATATATGAAATTTCATCTAAAGTTATGAATTATTGACTGAAATGTTTAAATTTCCAGTTAAAAAATAAATTTTGAACCAAAAAAACAAAGTTTTTAACAACATAGTTCAATTTTAAGCCAACGAAAATAATTTTTGACTAAAAGTAAGAATGATTTTGAAATTTTGACAGAGTTTATAAATTTTCTATAAAGGTGATAATTTTTAACCAAATGAGATAAATTTTTATCTTAAATTGTTTAATTTAAAAATGTTCACATTAAACTAAATACCTGCAGCTCTATAAAAAATAAACTGAGAGGGAAACTAAACGGAGCGATTTTCAGTGAGATTTTCTCTGGCTTGAAAACACAATAGCCCCAACGGCAAATCGGACAATTCGAGGGTGAATAAGCCTCGTTTTGAAACCAATTTTCTCTCTACAAACACGAACATTCTCAACCCAATTCCAATATAGCCCGAGGCTCTCTCGCGATTTTAGTCTCAGCGGAGAATAAAAATATAAAAAATTGCAACATATCAGGTTCTGTAGTATCATTTCGGGTCTATAATTTATTTTTTGCTTTGTTGTACTCAAATCAATATTATAAATAAAATACTGAAAAGGAATAAATAAAAAATCCCCCTGCTGCGCAGGCACATTCTCACTAATCTTGCAAAATAATGTACAAATCTTCTTTTAAATAATTACTTTAATATTTATTTCTTATTTTGCACTAAATTTTTTTCTGAGCCACCCTGAAAAATGTATAACATTTCAATAAATTTATATTATTACTATTCATAATATGCATTAGTATTGGATAAAAAGTATTTTTATGGTCTTATTTTTATTATTATTATTCTTATAATTTAAATAATACGCATTCTATTAAAATAAAAATTATTATTAAACATTTTACTGCCACTTGTGTGGTTTTTCCATAAATTTAATTTGCTTATATTCAATGTAGGTATAATTCAGGGGGAAAATGTTGTTAAATAAAATGTTATTATATCTTGTGTCCTTTTTCCAAAAAGGTTTTTTTTTTACTTTTATTATACTTTTATAACCAGAGTTTATAACAATCTTGTAGATATTTTTTTGTCAAACAAATTTTATCTTTTAATTTTGTTCGTCTGTTGTATTGTTTATACAAAAATGTATTTTTTTATTATAATTTTTAATCATATTTTTTACGATTGTAAGAAAACCTACTCGTTTTATCTAAAAATGATTATTAAAAAGTTTATAGATCTTTCCGGGTGAAAAGCTTTAATCTGTTAAATTTATTTCGAACCTAGTAATGTTTTTCTAAAAATTTGATTTTTTAATTTTGAATGTTATTTCTTACGAATAAAAAAAAAACTACGTGTCCTATAAAAAATAATTTATAACTAACATGAATTCATTTTTTCGCTGAACATTCATTATTTTATTTAGAAATTAATGTCTTTGCAAACTTTGGTGGAAAAGTTAACTATTAGTGTAAAAATTCCTTTAAAAATTCAAAAGGTTGAAAATTTATTTATTTTGTCAAAAATTATTCATTTTTTGTATAAAATAAATCTTTTTGGTTGAAAATTCATTTCTTTGGAAAACTTATGTTTTTGGTTGGAAATTCAAACAGTGTACAGGGTTGAAAAATAATTAATTTCGTAGAAGATTCATTATTTTCGTTAAAACTCTTTTTGGCCTAAAAAATTAACTATTTAATTCAAAATTCATTTTTTTAACGGCAATTGTCACTATTTTATTTTTTCTCGAAAATTTATCTTTTTGATAAATATTTAATCTTTTTGGTTGAAAATTCAACTACTGGGTTAAAAATTAATTTTTTGGTTGAACATTCATTATTTTATTTCAAAATTAATTTCCTTGGATACAAAATTTAATTATTTTGTTGAAAATTAATTTTTTTTCTTGCAAATGAATTTTTTTTAACTCAAAATTTAACTATTCTATGTTTAGTTTAACATTTATCTTATTCATGTGAATATTCTGCTGTTTGGTTGAAAATTTATTTTTTGAAAAAACGTTGTATTTTTTTAGAATATTAATCCTTTTAGTTACTCATTCACTTTTTTGTTGAAAGTACAATCCTTTGGTGGAAAATTTAACTATTGGATTAAAAGTTCATTAAAAAATTTAAAAGGTTGAAAATTAATTTATTTTTTCAAAAAATAATCTTTTTTTGTATAAAATAAATCTTTTTTGTTGAAGATTAATTTTTTTGATTAAAAATTCGTCTTCTGCTCTTAAAAATTATTTCTTTAACTGAAAATTTAACTATTCCATTTTATGTCGAAAATGAATCTTTTGCCGATAGACATTTAATATTCTTGGTTGGAAATTCATCTGTTTGGTTAAAAGTTAACTAATTTGTTGAAAATTCATCTATTTTGCTGAAAATTTGTCTTTTTTTTGGCAGAAAATTTATTTTTTTGGTTGAAAATTCAACCATTGCATTGGGATAAAAAAATAATTTATTTCGTAGAAGATTCATTATTTTCGTTAAAATTTCTTTTTTGCTTAAAAATTTAACTATTTTATTCAAAATTCACTTTTTCAACTAAAAATTTAACAATTCCACTTTTTCTCAAAAATTTATCTTTTTTGATAGATATTTAATCTTCTTGGTTGAAAATTCAACTATTGGGTTAAAAATTCATTTAAAAATTCAAAAGGTGGAAAAAGAATTAACTTCGTGGAAAATTCATTATTTTCGTTAAAACTCTTTTTTGCTTAAAAATTGAATTATTTTATTCAAAATTCACTTTTTAAACGGAAAATTTAACTATTCCAATTTTTCTCGAAAATTAATCTTTTTTCATAGATATTCAATCTTCTTGGTTGAAAATTCAACTATTGGGTTAAAAATTCCTTTGAAAATTCAAAAGGTTGAAAATCCATTCATTTTGTCAAAAATGAATCATTTTTTGTATAAAATAAATCTTTTTAGTTGAAAATTCATTTCTTTGATTAAAACTTCATTGTTTGCTCTTAAAAATTATTTCTTTAACTGAAAATTCAAATATTTAATTTTATGTCGAAAATGAATCTTTTGTTGATAGACATGTAATATTCTTGGTTAGAAATTCAATCGTTGCATTAAGATAAAAAAATAATTTATTTCGTAGAAGATTCATTATTTTCGTTAAAACTCTTTGTTGCTTAAAAATTGAACTATTTTATTCAAAATTCATTTTTTAAACTGAAAATTTAACTATTTTACTTTTTCTCCAAAATTTATCTTTTTTGATAGATATTTAATCTTTCTGGTTGAAAATTCAACTATTGGGTTAAAAATTCCTTTGAAAATGCAAATGGTTTTGTCAAAAATGAATCATTTTTTATATAAAATAAATCTTTTTGGTTGAAAATTCATTTCTTTGATTAAAAATTCGTTTTCTGCTCTGAACAATTATTTCCTTAACTGAAAATTTAACTATTCCATTTTCGGTCGAAAATAAATCTTTTGTAGATAGACATTTAATCTTCTTGCCTGGAAATTCATCTGTTTGGTTAAAAATTTAAATAAATTTAACTATTTTGCTGAAAATTTGTCTTTTTTTGGTAGAAAATTTACATTTTTGATTGGAAATTCAACCATTGGATTGGGATAAAAAAATAATTTATTTCGTAGAAGATTCATTATTTTCGTTAAAACTCTTTCTTGCTTAAAAATTAAATTTTTTTATTTTAAATTCATTTTTTAAACTGAAAATTCAACTATTTCACTTTTTCTCGAAAAATTATCTTTTTTGATAGATATTTAATGTTCTTGGTTGAAAATTCAACTATTGGATTAAAAATTCACTTAAAAATTCAAAAGGTTGAAAATCTATTCATTTTGTCAAAAATGAATCATTTTGTGTCTAAAATAAATCCTTTTGGTTGAAAATTAATTATTTTTATTAAAACTTCGTTTTTTGCTCTTAAAAATGATTTATTTAACTGAAAGTTTACCTATTTAATTTTTTGTCGAAAACGAATCTTATGTTGATAGACATTTAATCTTCTTGGTTAGAAATTCATCTGTTTGGTTAAAAATTTAACTAATTTGTTTAAAATTCATCTCTTTTGCTGAAAATTTGTCTTTTTTTGGTAGAACACTTATATTTTTGGTTAAAAATTCAACCATTGCATTGAGTTAAAAAATATTTAATTTCATAGAAGATTCATTATTTTCGTTAAAACTCTTTTTTGCTTAAAAATTGAACTATTTTATTCAAAATTCATTTTTTTAACTGAAACTTTAGCTATTCCATTTTTTCTCCAAAATTGATATTTTTGATAGATATTTAATCTTCTTAGTTGAAAATTTAACTAATTAGATAAAAATTCATTTTTTGGTTAAACATTCATTATTTTATTTAAAAATTAATTTCTTTGCATACAAATTCAACTATTTGATTAAAAATTCGTTTTTTGCTCTTAAAATTTATTTCTTTAAATAAAAATTTAACTATTTTATTTTTTGCCGTAAAATAAATCATTCGTTGATAGACAATTAATCTTCTTGCTTGAAAATTCATCTTTTTGGTTAAAAATTTCACTGATTTGTTGAAAATTCATCTATTTTGCTGAAAATTTGTCTTTTTTGGTAGAAAACTTATTTTTTTGGTTGGAAATTCAAGCACTGTATTGGGTTAAAAAATAATTAATTTCGTGGAAGATTCATTAATGTCGTTAAAACTCTTTTTTCGCTTAAAAATTGAACTATTTTATTCAAAATTCATTTTTTTTAACTGAAAATTTAACTATTCCTTTTTTTCTCGAAAATTTTCTTATTTTGATAGGCATTCATTCTTCTTGGTTAGAAAATTTAACTATAATTGGTTAAAAATTTAATTTTTGGTAAAACATTCATTATTTTATTGAAAAATTAATTTCTTTGCACAAAAAATTAACTATTTTTTAACTTTTTAACTATTTAACTTATGTTTTTGGTTGAAAATTCAACCATTGTATAGGGTAAAAAAATAATTAATTTCGTACAAGATTCATTATTTTCGTTAAAACTCTTTATTGCTTAAAAATTTAACTATTTTATTAAAAATTCATTTTTTAACTGTAATTTTATCTATTTTATTTTTTCTCGAAACGTTTAAAAGTAATTTTTAACCCAATAGTATAATTTTCTACCAAAGGATTGTACTGTCAACCAAAAAGGTGAATTAGTAATCAAGAGGATTAATATTCTACAAAAAATACAAAGTTTTTTTAAAAAATAAATTTTGAACCAAACAGCAGAATTTTTACATGAATAAGATAAATGTTGAATAGTTAAATTTTGAGTTAAAGCAATTCATTTGTAAGACAAAAAAACAAATTTTCAACAAAATAGTTAAATTTGAATGCAGAGAAATGAATTTAGAAATAAAATAATGAATTTTCAGCCAAAACACGAATTTTTAACCAATTAGTTAAATTTTTAACCAATAAGATTAAATTTTTGATAGATATTAAATATGCTTTGTTGAAAATTCAACTATTGGGTTAAAAATTAATCTTTTCGTTGAACATTCATTGTTTTATTTCAAAATTCATTTCTCTGCATACAAATTTAACTATTTTGTTGAAAATTCGTTTTTTTTGTCTTACAAATGAATTTTTTTAAACTCAAAATCTTTTTGGTTGCTAATTCACCTTTATGGTTGAAAGTTCAATTGTTTGGTGGAAAATTGAAGTCTTTCTTTGGTTAAATAATACAATTTTACATGATTAAATCCTATATTTTAGTCAGTTTTATTATGCGCATAAATGTAATAATTTTTACTCTTATTTTTTAATTTAGATATAACTTTATCTTAGTCTGTAATCGTCGTATGACATTATTTGAGAATTGATTTGAGAATATCAAAGTGAAAGTTTAACATCAGTTTCTCGTGTATCGATACTGCCAGACTGTCCGTCACGCAATGCCGCAAATGTGATGATGAATCGCCATTCTGTCGCGTGCCACGATACGAGAGATGAATTAGTTTCCGCCCTGAAATGTTTTTTTATTTCTACGTGACAAAATAAAAAATAAGTACCATAAGCATGTCAAGTCATCTCGAACTCGATATGTAAAATTATATTTAAATTACTCTGAGTTTTGTTTATTTTTTAATATAACTAGCATCATCAATCGTATCTTATGCGTGCCTGTAGTTTATTTTATTTGAGACAAAATAATTTGTTATACAAAATGAAAAATTCAAACGACTATTTATTTTTTAAAAGTTCTTGAGCACTCAACAATTTTTTTTGAACATTTCAGATTTATCGAAAAAGAATCTAGAAAATTTTTAAGAAAATTTGAAATTTAGAGGATTTTACAAAATATTATGAAAGTTCGAGTTGGTTTTTCTTCACAATATTTTATAAATTTTCGGAAATCTTTTCAAGTTTGAAATCAATCTTATTCTTTTTAAACGTCTCAAATTTCTAAATATCTTTCAAATTTACTCAAATTTTTCCTAAAATTTGGAATTTTTTTTTTAATATCCTTTAAATCTTCCAGATTTTTTGCGACATTTTTAGAAATCTTTTTTAAAGTTTTGGAAACTTTCGAAATTTTCTTTAAGAATTCATTATTATAAAGTAAAAATCATTTTTAAGTTTCTTAGAAATTGCAATAACATTTTTTCATTATTTTGAAACATTTAAAAATTCTTAAAAAGCTTCTGTTTATCGATATTTTCAAAAATTTAACTTTCAAAAAAATTAGGGGCTATACAAGTTCTAAATTATTTTGGAATATTTTCTAAACTTTTCAATATATTCTAATAATACGATTTTTAAATAATTTTGTAATTCTGCATAACTGAAAATTTTGCTTCAACATCCTCTGCACTGTTTATCGAAATTTTAGAAAATATTTCAAATGTTTTAAAATAATTTTTAATTTTCTCTTAAAATGAATTTTTCACCCAAAACGAAAGCATTTAAAAATTTCCAGATATACCAGACATATTTTTCATTCATTTGAAACATTCGATAATTCTTAAAAATATTAAGTTTTTTCAAATTTTCAAAAATCTACATTTTAAACAAAAAATTCTGAAACGTTTACAAAAATTAAATTATGTTTGAAACTTTTTAAAATTTCTAAACCTTTTACTATCATATCTCCTAAATTTTATTACAAAATTCATTTTTCAGAAAAAACTCTTTTTTCAATTTCCTAGGAATTTCAAAAAAATTTCTTCTTTCTCTTGAAACATTTCAAAATTCTTAAAATCTTTTTTTTACCGAAATTCTTAGAAATCTACATTTTTTTAATTTGAAACTTATAAAAAGTTTTAAGTTATGTTTTAATTTTTATTAATTTTTTAATTATACCTTCAAGTTACTCAATTGTTTTAAAATTTTGTAATTAGTGCAAAATTACGAAATTTTACTTTAAAATCCTCTAAAAATTTTTTCCAATTTTTGCAAATCATTTAAAATTATTTTATATTTTCTCTCTAGTAATTTTTAAACTAAAAAAAGTAATTAAAAATTTCCCCGGGTATCGCAGAAAAAATTTGTATTCTCTTGAAACCTCTCATAATTCTAAAAAACAGTAATTTTTAAAAATTTTCAAAAATCTATATTTTTAACAAAAAGTTCTGAAACGTTTGCAAGCATTAAATTATATTTGATACTTTCAAAAACTTCTATTTTTTTAAATATCTTTTGAACATTTTCTAGATCTTTTGCAAAGTTTCTTAATCTTCCTTAATGTTATTTTGAAAATCAGGTTTAAAAATGAAATTTAATTTTTGAATTTCCTAGAAATTGCAAGAAAATTTTTTCATTCCCTTAAAACCTTTCAAAATTCTTAAAATCTTTTTTTTTACCGAAATTTTAAGAAATATACATTTAAAAATTTTTTTAACTTTATAAGTTTTCAGTTATGTTCAACTTTTATAAATCTTTTAAATATACCTTCAAGTTACTCAATTGTTTTAAAATTTTGTAATTAGTGCAAAATTACGAAATTTTACTTTAAAATCCTCTAAAAATTTTTTCCAATTTTTGCAAATCATTTAAAATTATTTTATATTTTCTCTCTAGTAATTTTTAAACTAAAAAAAGTAATTAAAAATTTCCCCGGGTATCGCAGAAAAAATTTGTATTCTCTTGAAACCTCTCATAATTCTAAAAAACAGTAATTTTTAAAAATTTTCAAAAATCTATATTTTTAACAAAAAGTTCTGAAACGTTTGCAAGCATTAAATTATATTTGATACTTTCAAAAACTTCTATTTTTTTAAATATCTTTTGAACATTTTCTAGATCTTTTGCAAAGTTTCTTAATCTTCCTTAATGTTATTTTGAAAATCAGGTTTAAAAATGAAATTTAATTTTTGAATTTCCTAGAAATTGCAAGAAAATTTGTTCATTCCCTTAAAACCTTTCAAAATTCTTAAAATCTTTTTTTACCGAAATCTTAAGAAATATACATTTAAAAATTTTTTTAACTTTATAAGTTTTCAGTTATGTTTAAATTTTATAAATCTTTTAAATATAACTTCAAGTTACTCAATTTTTTTAAAATTTTTGTAATCCGTGCAAAATTGCAAATTTTTTCTTTAAAATCCTCTACAGTTTTTTTTTAAATTTTAGGGAATTTTTGAAACTCTTTTAATTTTCTCTTAAAAGTCATTTTTCAACGAAACAATAATTAAAAAACTTCCCATAAATCACAGAAAATAATTTTATTCTTGAAACCTTTCAAAATGCTTAAAAACAGTCCTTTTTCGAAAATTTAAAAAATCTATATTTTAAACAAAAATTCTTAAACGTTTACAAGCTTTAAATTATATTTAAAACTTTTAAAAATTTCTAAAACTTTAAAATAGCTTTTAAACATTTTTTAGATCTATTGCGACGTTTTTAAAATGTTCCTAAATTTTATTACAAAATTCATTTTTCAGAATAAAAAGTCATTTTTCAATTTCGTAGGAATTGCAAAAAAATTTCTTCATTCTCTTGAATCTTTTCAAAATTCTTAAAATCTCTTTTTTACCAAAATTCTAAGAAATCTACATTTAAAAAAATTTTAAACTTTATAATTTTTGAGTAATGTTTGAATTTTTTCATATTTTTTAATTATACCTTGAAGTTACCAAAATTTTTTAAAATTTTGTAATCTATGAAAAATTACAAAATTTTATTTTAAAATCCTCTGCAATTTTTTTTTAAATTTTAGGGAATCATTTTAAAATTTTTTAAATTTTGTTTTAAAAGTCATTTTTCAACAAAACAATAATTTAAAATCTTCCCAGGAATCACAGAAAAAAAAATTTATTCTCTTCAAACCTTTCATGATTCTTAAAAACAGTCCTTTTTCCAAATTGTCAAAAATCTATATTTTAAGCAAAAAATTCTGAAACGTTTACAAGCGTTAAATTATATTTCAAACCTTTAAAAATTTCTAAAACTTTAAAAAATCTTTTGAACTTTTTTTTAGATCTTTTGCAAAGTTTTTTAATTTTCCTAAATTTTATTTAAAAATTCAGGTTTAAGAATGAAAAGTCATTTTACAATTTCCTAGGAATTGCAAGAAAATTTCTTCATTCTCTTGAATCTTTTCAAAATTCTTAAAATCTCTTTTTTACCAAAATTCTAAGAAATATACATTTAAAAAAATTTTAAACTTTATAATTTTTGAGTAATGTTTTAATTTTTTCATATTTTTTAATTATACCTTGAAGTTACCAAAATTTTTTTAAATTTTGTAATCTATGAAAAATTACAAAATTTTATTTTAAAATCCTCTGCAATTTTTTTTTTTAATTTTAGGGAATCATTTTAAAATTTTTTAAATTTTGTTTTAAAAGTCATTTTTCAACAAATCAATAATTTAAAATCTTCCCAGGAATCAGAGAAAAAAAATTTATTCTCTTCAAACCTTTCATGATTCTTAAAAACAGTCCTTTTTCCAAATTGTCAAAAATCTATATTTTAAGCAAAAAATTCTGAAACGTTTACAAGCGTTAAATTATATTTCAAACCTTTAAAAATTTCTAAAACTTTAAAAAATCTTTTGAACTTTTTTTTAGATCTTTTGCAAAGTTTTTAAATTTTCCTAAATTTTACTTAAAAATTCAGGTTTAAGAATGAAAAGTCATTTTACAATTTCCTAGGAATTGCAAGAAAGTTTCTTTATTCTCTTGAATCTTTTCAAAATTCTTAAAATCTTTTTTTTACCGAAATTTTAAGAAATCTACATTTTTAAAAATTTGAAACTTTATAAGTTTTAAGTTATGTTTGATTTTTTTTAAATCTTTTGAACATACCTTCAGCTTACTCTTTTTAAAAAAAATTGTAATCTATGCAAAATTACAAAATTTTACTTTAAAATCCTGTACAGTTTTTTTTCAAATTTTAGGAAATCATTTTAAATTTTTAAAAATTTTTTCTTAAAAGTCCTTTTTCAAAAAAACAATAATTTAAAATCTTCCCGGGAATCACAGAAAATATTTGTTCTCTTGAAACCTTTCATAATTCTTAAAAACAGTCCTTTTACGAAATTTTCAAAAATCTATATTTTAAACAAACAATTCTGAAACGTTTACAAGCATTAAATTATATTTGAAACTTTTAAAAATTTCTAAACCTTCAAAATATCTTTTGAAATTTTTTTTAGATCATTTTCAAAGTTTTAAATCTTCCTAAATTTTATTTTAAAATTTAGGTTTAAGAATGAAAAGTCATTTTACACTTTCCTAGGAATTGCAACAAAAGTTTCTTTGTTCTCTTGAATCTTTTCAAAATTCTTAAAATCTTTTTTTTACCGAAATTTTAAGAAATCAACATTTTTAAAAATTTGAAACTTTATAATATTTAAGTTATGTTTGAATTTTTTAAATCTTTTAAATATACATTCAAACTACTCAATTTTTAAAAAATTTTAAAATCCACGCAAAATTACTAAATTTTATTTTAAGATCCTCTAGAGGTTTTTTTCATATTTTAGGAAATTATTTGAAATTATTTGAAATTTTGTCTCAAGTCATTTTTTAACAAAAAAATAATAAATTTTCCCAAGTATTCAAAAAAACATTTTTTTTTCAAAATTTTTCGCTTGTAAACAAATTAAATATCTTCGGAGCTGACTTGAATTTTTTCTAACATTTTTAGACAATTCTTTCGAAACTAAAAAAATTTCCTTCAAATATTCCACATTTTTTTACTACTTTTTTTAGAAACCATTGCAACGTTTTGAAATCTTTCTAAATTTAACTTCAAAATTCAGTCTTTAAAATAAAAAATTACTTTAAAATTTCCTAGGAATTGCAAGAAATGTTTTTCATTCTCTAGAAGCATTACAAAATTTTTTTAAATCTTTTCTCAAAATCTTGAAAAAACCTACATTTTGTTTGAAATTTGTCTTAATCTTTAAAACTAATGTACTAAAATAAAAGTAAAATAATAAAGAATTTTCCAAAAAATTTTATTTTCTGTGTAAAGAATTCACAAATTGTAGCGTTGTAAAAAAATGTTAAGAATATAATTATTTCCAATGTTGAAAAATATTTACAATTAACATTTTTTCTTTCATCCTTTAAAACTCTTTTCAGTTCCTCGACATCTCTTGAAATGATCAGTCCCTTGGCATTGAAGAATTAACGGCAATGAATAAATTTGTTAATTGAAAAAATTAAATTTTATTCTCTTATCAAAGTAGATAATTAAAAATCTGAATTAACTATAGAACAAGGAAATATTTCACTACCATCACGATCACGAATTAAATGAGCAGAAGTTGTAAACAAATTGAAAAATAAAAAAATTCAAAAGCCAATCAGATTGATGGCAAAAATGCTCAAATTTCCATTTTTAATTTGAAGTCTCTACTCATTATATATAGTATCTTAAAAACTATCCTATTTTTCTAAGAGAGTAGCAATTTAAAAAAATATTTTTGTTCTTAATTTCTAGCAAAGCAAGGCTAAATTTACTATACATTAATAGAGTCTTCGAAACCTCGACGAAAGGCATTTTCATCAACTAGTTATTTAGATACATATCGTTAGAATCAGTGAGCGACTGGAGGCTTAAGTGCAACCAATATGATAGCACGCCTCTAATCTTTAGCATAATCTATGAGCATGCGAGTATGATTTACCTCCTCTCGTGTTATCCAACCACTTTTCATAGTCGACCTCTGTACCCATTAGTCGACCCTGCAAAACGGGGGGCGTAAAATTTCACTTTCCCCTAACTTACTTCTTCTATCCTACTTCTCCTACATTCCCCTTCAGTCCTCTCCTTCACCCTTCGATTACCCTCCCTTCGCTACACATCCCTTCCCCAGATTCTTTCTCCTTTATTTAATCCTATCCTCTCTTCAACAGGTAAGACTCTCCTTTCCCTGCTTCCCTTCTCCAGCCCTCAATTTCCTTACTCTATTCTCCCTTATTTTAAATAATTTTCACTGATTCCCTTCTTCTCATTTCACTTCACCTCCTCCAGCTGCTTAACCCTTATTTACCTCACTTTTCCGTACCTTACTTCTTCTATCCTACTCTCCCTATATTCCCTTTTAGTCCCCTCCTTCACCCTTCGCTTACCATCCCTTCGCTACACATTCTTCCCCAGATTCTTTCTCCTCTATTTAATCCTATCCTCTCTTCAACAGCTAACACTCTCCTTTCCCTGCTTCCCTTCTCCAGCCCTCAATTTCCTTACTCTATTCTTCCTTTTTTCAAATAATTTTCCCTGTTTCCCCTCTTCTCATTTCACCTCACTTCCTCCAGTTACTTAACCTTTATTTATCTCACTATCCCTACTCCCTCTCATTATCTTTACTTTCCCACAGCTTATTTCCCGTTATTAACTCTTCCCTCATTTCTCCTCACTTACCCTACTTCTACTCCAATAATTTTCTCTCACTCGCCCCCCTTTCTCTACTTGGAAAGAGTTCCTAAGTTATTCCTCATTTACTTTTCCCTCTCCTTATTTCCCGAGATAACACCACCTTTCTCTCCTTATCCACCCTAAATGTCCCCCTTCTCCCCGTTCGCCTCACCACCCTCACTTGACCTAGTTCCCCCATTATTTCCCCTAATTCCTTACCCTTCACGTCCGTTTTTGTCATTTCCCATCACGCTGCTTCCATCTCCAGCTCTTAATTTCCTTACTCTATTCTCCCTTATTTCAAATAATTTCCCCTTCTTTCCCTCTTCCCATTTCACCTCTCTTCTTCTAGTTACTTAACTCTTATTTATCTCACTTCCCCTACTCCCTCTACTTAACTTTACTTTCCCACAGCTTATTTCCCATTACTAACCCTTCTCTCATTTCCTCTCACTTCCCCTACATCCTCTGCGATAATGTTCCCTCACTCACCCCCCTTTCTCTCCTTGCAAAGAGGTTCTAAGTTATTCCTCATTTACTTTCTTCTCTGCTTACTTCCCCAGATAAAAGCCCCTTTCTCTCCTTACCCACCCTAAATTTCCCCCTTATCCCCTGTCCTATCATCCCCCTCACTTGAACTAGTTCCACCATTACTTCCCCTACTTTCTTACTCCTCACGTCCGTTTTTATCATTTCCGATCACTTACTCTACGTCTCCTCCCTTATTTTCGTCTTACTTACTCAGATACCCTCACTTCTTATACTTCCTCTCCCCGTATTTAACTTCACTTCCCCTACTTACTCTCTACTTATGTTCCCTCATTTTCTATAATTATGTTTCCTGATTTCCTCTACTTCACTTTCTCTCATCTTTCATCACCTCTCCTATTTACCTTCCCTCCACTCATTTTTCTGACTTCCCTTTTTTGAAAAAAAGTATGTGGGACGGACGGGCACGGTTTTTTTATATCGCTGGATCCCTAATGAAAATACGAGATCATCTGTACAAAAGGTAATTAGGGAGCGTTCACATATTACGTAAAGTCTTTTTTGACCCCCCCCTCCCCTTCCATCGCGGCCCCGGAAAGGGGGCCATAAATGTAAAGTTTCTCTCCCCTCCCCGCCCGCTTGTCTATCATTATTGTTGTCTTGTGCATCTCTCTTATA
>JAAAKG020018676.1:0-20447 GCA_010014905.2 Druon quercuslanigerum
TAATTTAATAATAATTTAATTGTATAATTTAATAATACTGCAATTATATAATTTAATAACAATTTAATTTATATTTTTTATTCTAGGAGCATGAAAGATCCCTACGAAAGGAACATGTTTGCGGCATCAACTGCAGAAATGGTTGTAGACGCAACCGCGACAAATCGATCCTTGTTAATTGGAAGGATCGACAGAGATCGGCGACTACCAGGAGTGTTAGATCAATTCCAGGTCAATACAGACGATATTATAAATATTGCTGCTGAGACGTTGTACAGGAAAGGGCTTTTAGAAGACGCAGTCTCGATGTATGATCTGGCTGGAAATCACGAGAAAGTTTTGAATTTAATGTGCATGCTGTTGGCGCAAGTTGTCAGTCAAAAGGGAGAACCTGGATCATTGAGAGCGCGATTACACGAGACGGCCACTGAACTAAGCATTAGGTAATACTTTATTTATTTTTTTATTTTTTGAAAATCTGGTTGGCATAGTCGCGTTTTTATGTATGTTTATTAGTCACTATTATTAAACAAGTTTGTAAATATTAAATTTAAAAAATGTTGATACCATAATTAATAATTAACAGGGTGTCTAGTCACCGAGAAAACTTTGAATTGTCGGGGAATTTGTATACACCTTAAATACTGACTTCATACTAATTTAAATCAAACTTTGTTTTTTAGACCTCACAGTCCTTATGGGATAAAATATAGGGACCAAAGGGTCATTTTTATCACGCTCATAGGGTAATTTTTTCTCGCTTAAAGGTTAAGAAACTCAGGATAAATTCCGAAGATTTTGGAACAATTCAATTTACATTCAAAAGAATCAAATGAATTGGGAAATTTGTTGAAAAATAAAAAAAATTCCACTGATTTCCGTAAAACTGGATTGAATTAAGAGGAATTCAAGAACTATGAGCAAAATTCATAAAAATTCAATGTGGATTAAAAAAATCAAATTAATTTTAAACAATTTGAAAAAACTTAATTGAATTCAGTAACTTTGAAATAAGCTTAGAAAATTGCAAGGGAGTTCTAAGAATATGATTATATGCCTAAGAATTTAAGAAGAGATAATAGACTTCAGGATCAATTAAATAAAAACTTTAAAATTTAAAAAAATCACTGAATTAAGTAGAACTAAGTGAATTTAGAAGGATTCAAGTAAATTAAAAAAATTGCAAGAGAATGCCAAATAATTTAAAAGAATTCAGTGTGAATTCTAAGAAAATTTTCACATCTTTGAAACCCTACTAACTTCTAATACAAGAAGTGACTAATGATTACAAAACGATTCAAGATAAAGTCAAAAGAATTCAAATGAATTGGAACAATTTTGCAAATCGAAAAACATTTCATTCATTGCAATAAATGTTAAGCGAATTTAGAGAAATTTAAAAGAAATGAGAAGAATTATAGGAAATTCATAAAAAAAATCAACCTAAATTTAAAAAGCAATTAAGTGAATTGAAAAAATTCAACAAAACTGAGAAAAATTAATTGAATCGGGTAGAATTGAGTGAATTTAGAAGAATTCAAATCCCTTCAAATTAAATAAACTTCTGAAAATCCCTTAAAATTGTTTCAATTTCTTGAAAATGCCTTGAAATCTTTTAAAATACCCTAAAATATTTCAGTCTTTGAAAGCCTTCAAACTACTGAAATAAATAAAATAATTCTGGTAATCTTTTGAAATTTCCTAAGATATTTTGAATCCTTTGATATCTATTAAAAGCCCGTAAAACTTTATAAAGCACTTGAAACGCCTGAGAATTATTTACAATATCCTCAAATATTTCAAATCCTTTTAAATCCCATTAAATTACTGAAATGGAACAAAAATTTCTTTGGAGCCTTTTAAAATAATCCAAATTATTTTAAATCCTTTACACTCCTCTGAGCACTAAAATAATACAAAATTCCGTGAAATATTTTTAAATATTTTAAAATTTTCTACGTCCTGTCAAATCCTTCCGTATCTTCAGAAGTACTAGAAAATTCTTAATAGTGTAATATTTCAAAAGCTGCAAAATCACTGGAAATTAATAAAATTAATTTTTAAACATGCTTGGAATCTTTTAAAATTCCCTAAAATAATTCAAATTAAAAGCTCCTGTAAGTACCTTAGAAGTTTTAACAATATCCTAAAATCTTAAAAATTCCTTTAAATTATTGAAATCTCTTTAAAAATTCTCGGAACCTTTATAAATGCCCTGAAATATTTCAAAGAATGCAAGATACTTAAAAAAAAGGTATAGACCTTAAATAAATAGTGATTAACCCATAAATTAATTTATTGAATGAAAAGTAACTGATGTGCTTTTTTCATTTAAAAAAGAATAGTTACATTTCACCTAAATTCTCTAATTTTTTTTTTTTTTTTTCAAAGTGCCTTACTCAAATAGGTTACCCATAGGGACCAAATCTTGAAAATAGGGTAGTTCAGGGGCCTGAACTGAATATACGGTACAATAAGGAATATAGGGACCGGTCTGTGAGGCCTTTTTTTATTATTTGCACTAATTTCGGGAAAATATCTTTCATTATAAGTATTAATATCAGGGTTTTACTCTACCTGGAAAACCTGGAATTGTCGAGGAATTTATATATACTTGGAAAAACCTGAAAATATCGGGGATTTTTTTATGAGAGTAATTTTTTCTTGAGCGTTCTTAATTTTTTTTTAATTACAATATAAAATTCAATAGCAATGATTATTTATTTGTAGAAGTAGCTTTATATTACTGTATTTAACTACTTTCTTGAAAACACCGTTTTTCTGTGTTTAAAATTAATTTTTTTAACTGAAAATTTAACTATTCAATTTTTTGTTTGAAAATTGATCTTTTTTTAGATAAAACTACGTATTTTTCGGTAGAAATTAATTTTCTTGGCTAAAAGATCATCTTTTTTGTTTAAAATTCAACTGTTCCAGTTGAAGTTAAATGATTTTAGTTGAAAATTCGTCACTTTGTTTGAAAATGTCTCTATTAAAAAAATAACATAACTATTCCATTTTTGGTTGATAATTGATATGTTTTAGTTAAAAATTCAACTATGTTGTTGAAAATTAAACTATTACAGTTGAAGATTCATAATTTTAGTTGAAAATTTATCTTTTTGGCTTAAAATTCAACTATTCCAGTTAATGATTCATCATCACTTCTGGTAAAAATTCATCAGTTTAATTTAAAAAAATTCTAACTAAGAATGGAACTTCCATTTTTGGTTGAAAATTTACCTTTTTTTAATTCAAAATAAAACTATTTGGTTGAAAATTGGTCTTTTTTAGTTTAAAATCCAACTATTCTGTGGAAAATTCATCTTTTTGTTTAAAAATGTTTTTTTTTATAGAAATTTTAATGTTTTTGGTTGAAAATCCAAGTATTCCAATCAAATATCTATAATTTTAGTTTAAAATTCGTCTTTTTTGTTAAAACTCATCTATTTCAGTTAAAAATTCGTTATCATCATTGAAAAAATGAAAATTCATCATTTTGTTTGAAAATCGAACTCTTTTGTTAAAAATGTTGTTTTTTTAAATTATTTTTTTAACTGAAAATTTAGCAATTTGATTTATGGTGAAAGGCAGATCTTCTTTAATTTTAAATTCATCTACTTGGCTAAAAATTATTCTTTTTTAGTTAAAAATTCAACTATTTCCTTACAAATTCATGTATTTTGTTCAAAAATCGTATTTTTTGGTAAAAAAGTCTTCTTTTTGGAAAATTATTTTTTTGTCGTTGAAAATAAAACTACTTGGAAGTTAAACTCTTTTGTTAAAATATCATCTTTTTGGTTTAAAATGTATCTGTTGCAGTTGAAGGTCTATTATTTTAATTTAAAATTCATCAGTTTCGTTGAAAACTTGCGTTTCCTGTTGGAAAATTCATTATTTTAATTGAAAATTTAACTATTCCATTTTTTGCTGGAAACTGATTTTTTTTTAGTTCAAAATTCAACTATTTGGTTGAAAATGGATGTTATATATTCAAGAAGATCTTGTAATATAAGTTTTCAACGCTTCCTAAATAAAACGTCTTAATTGAATCTTTAAAAACTGAAAAAAAACATTTGTGATGAAAAACTCGCGAAACTGTATGCATATTCCGAGTTAATTACTTTATAAAATGCAAAATATTTGAATGGCTCCATACTGTGATTTAGGATTTGAGTAGACACCCTGAACGTGTTAAATATGCTCTGAATTTAATAGCGATTTATTTAGTCATTTGATGGTGATAAATAATGTATTCAAGAATATCCTTTAATCATTTTTAAAAACTTCCTACCATAAAACTTGAGTTACCTAATTTAAGCACAAGATTAATTCTCTACCGAAAAATACGAATTTTCAACCCTAAAAGATTAATCTTTAACCAACTAGATTAATTTTCAATAAAATAGTCGAATTTTTAGCAAAAATAGGTTAATTTCAAACCAAAAACTGAAATTTTCAACTAAATAGTGGAATTTTTTATCAAACTGTTAAAATTTCAAGCCAAACAGATCAGTTTTTACTTAATTGTTTAATTATTCAGCAAAAGAATTTTTCCAAGAAAAGAACAAATGTCTGCAAAAATAAATTAATTATTTGAACAAAAAAGATAAATTTTCAACAATAGGGATGAATTTTTTCCTCAAAAATATACATTTTTTATTTAATTTTTTTCAACAAGATTTGAATTTTTAAACCAAAAAGTTGAATGTTCTTCAAAAAAAGTTTAATTGTTAACACAAATGTATAAATTTTTCATAAAAAAGTTAGTTTTTAACCATATAGGTTAATTTTCCACAAAATAGTTGAATCCTCGACGAAAAGGATTATTTTTTTATACAAAAAAAACACATCTTCTAACAAATAACGTGGAATACGTGGAAAAAACAGGAATTGTCAGGGAATTTTTTTCCAGGATTTGAGTAGACAAGTTCTAAATAGAATCAAATATTTTCGAATTTAAGCTTTTTAGACACTAAAGCTTTAGATTCAGGGCCTCAAAGATTAATCTATTTTAGAATTGCGCATCGAAAAATCAATAATAAATTCTAATTATAGTTAACTTTTAACCAAAGTTAGTTACATTTTCTTATTGGTTTCTATTAATCAGGTTCGTATTCAAGTGGAAAACAAGAAAAATTGGGGAAAAGGGAAAATTATACCAGAGAAATAATGTCTGATTACATAATTATATATTTATATAATAATTTATGGACTTAATAATAAAATTGTAAATAAACATTCAAAATCATTTGTTAAACTTTAAAAAAATTTAGTTAGGAAACTGGACATTTTGCTTAATAAATAAAGTTAATTTTCCATTCCACACCTTTTGCTTTCTGATTATAGACTTTTAAATGTTGACAACACATAAGTTTAATGCTTAAAAAATGTATGATACGAGCCCTGTTATTACTAATTATATATAATAAATTAAAATTTGTTTAGGTATCAAGGATTACCAATTCAAGCCCCTTCTGAATTAGTAGCAGCTTTTTACACATTGAGAGATCTGATAGTCTTTTTTGACCAGTTTCACAACGAACAGCATCAAAGTGCTTTGATGGTAAGTTGCATAGAAATATTAATTAAAATTAAGTGTGAATATTGAATTTAACTTTATCAGGGTGGCGACTTGACCAGGTAACCGGAAAATGACCGAGAATTTAATTTAATACCTGGTGAAAATTTAACTATTTTCCCGTAAAACCCCGAGAGATGACCGCTTGTTTCTTTATTTATTTTTTTAACTTAAAAAAATATATATATATGCTTTATGAGGAAGGAATTTTTACTTGTTTCATTATAAGAAAAATCTTTTGCAAATTTGTTGCTCTTTGAGATGTTTTTTTCTGAGGTATATCAAAAAATCGATTTATCGCGTTTTATTCGCCTACTCCTCTTGGAATAGGGAATCTGAAAAAAAATTATAGTTTTTATTTTAGGACAGGGAGTTTCTGTAAAGAAATACATATAATTTCATTTGGAACAGAGAATTTTTCACATGGAATGGGATTTTTTTACAAGGTTTTTAAAAAAATCCCTCTTTGATGTCACAATTCGTCACAATTTGAAAGTTCATACTTTCAATTTTAGATAAACAAAGTACTTTAAGCAGTTTTTAGAGTAAAAGTAGTATTACAGTGTTTTTATTTTTTTTAAAGGTGGTAATTAATTTTCTTTTAGATGAAAATTCAACTACTTGGTCAAAAATGAAACTCTTTTGTTTTAAATTAATTTTTTGGGTTTAAGATTCATCATTTTAATTTAAAATTCATATCTGGTTGAAAATGTAACTACTTTGATCAAAATAAACGTATTTTTTTTTAGTGAAAATTCAACTATTTGGTTGAAAAGTAATATTTTGCATTTAAAAATTGAACTATTCGTTTGAAAATGTATGTACCTTGAGGAAAATTCGCCTTATTTTAAAATTTACCTTTATGGTTTAGAATTTATTTTTTTGGCGTGAAATTGAACTATTCCAGTTGAAGATTCTTGTTTTAGTTGAAAATTCAATTTTTAGGTTGTAAATAAAATTATTATTATTTTTTGTTAAGATTCATAGTTTTCATTAAAAATTCATTTCCTTGGTTGAAACATTAGCTGTTTAATTAAAAACATTTTTTTAAACAAAAATTTAAGTAATCAATTATTGGTGGAAAATTGTTTTTTTAAATAACGTCTCTTTCAGTAATAAGCAATCTTCTTGGTTGAACATTTTTCATTTTAGTCAAAACATCAATTATTATATTTTTTTAAAGTTAATTTTTGTTGTAGCAAGTAATTTTTGTAACTAAAAATTAATTTTTTTGTTGAAGATTCATCATTTTAATTTAAAATTTAACTCTGATTGAAAATGTAACTACTCTTGTTGAAAATAAATTTCTCTTTCCTTGGTAAAAATTCAAGTATTTGAATAATTGATATTTTGTAGTTCAAAATTCAACAATTTTAATGAAAAATCGTATTTTTTAATTGAATATCTAACTATTCTGTTGAAAATTCACGTATTTTGTTACAAATCTATTTTTTTCAATTATATTTTTCTTTGAAAGTTCATTTTCTTCTTTAAAAATTCTTTTTTTTCGGTTAAAAATTCAAATATTTCAGTTAAATATTGATCATTGTGGTTGAAAATTTAATTTTTAGGTTGAAATAAGATTCTTTGTTTAAAAGTTAAACTTTTTTGTTAAAAATTAATTTTTGTTTGTTGAAGATTCATCGTTTTCATTAAGAATTAATTTCCTTAATTGAAAAATGAGCTGTTTGATTGAAAACTTGTTTTTTTTCATTTTTTTAAACTGAAAATGTAAATATTAATTCAGTTGAATATACAATCATTTTAGTTAAAATTTAAATATTTTGTTGAACATTCATTTTTTCACTTAAAATTTAATTAATCAATTTGTTGTTGAAATTTCGTTTTTTTATAGAAATCAATTTTCTTGTTTGAAAATTATTCTTTTTAGTTGAAACTTCAATAATTCTAGTTACAGATTCATCATTTCAATTAAAAGTTTATCTAACTATTTTTTTAAAGTTAGTTTTTTCTGTAGAAAGTAATTTCTTTAAATAAAAATTTAACTTATTCCATTTGAAAATTCCATAGTTATTTTTTAAACTTGAAATTTAATTATTTAAGTTTTGATTGAAAATTTATTTTTTCTATTTAAAAATTATTTTGTTGTTGTTGGAAAATTCAACTATTTAAGTTAATGATTAATTATATTAGTTGTAAACACTTATGTTTGGTTTAAAATTAATTTTTTTTTAAATCTTCTATTCTATTTATGGTTAAAAATTTTTTTTTTTTTCAAAAATCAACTATATAGTTGAAAATTAGTCTTCTTCATTTAAAAATTCATCTTTTTGGTTGAAAATTCGAGTGTTCCAGTTAAAAGTTCAAAATTTTATTTAAAAATTCAAATTAATTTTTGCAACTAAAAGTTGAACTTTTTCATATTTTTTTGTAAAAAATTGATATTTTTAATTCGAAAATTTTAGTATTTTTTCAAACCCATTAGTTTGGCAATGCTTTGCTCTTTTCTGTTAAAGAATGTTTAGTATGAACGTGAAAATTTAAAATAAATGCAGTGAAATGCTTGTATTTTTCGGAAAATTGCAAAACTTGACCGAGAATTGGAAATCGTCCGCTTAATCGCCACCCTCTTTCTTAAATTTATTACCTCGCATAAATTAATAAATAATTTTTGGCTTCAGACTATCGCCGAGTCGAAATTGTTGCCTTTGAGTATGAAGGAAGTTGATGAACGAGTTACTGCTTTGCGTCGAGTCTCCCCGGAAGTTTCCGGCACTTTAGCTGATGTTCTTTTGGCTACAATGACGATTCTTTATAGACAGTATCAGAAATTACGTGCGGCGGAACCCGGCGATGAAGTCGCTAGAGAACAGCAACTGAGAGATTTGAGAGACCAAGCTCGTGCTTTAACGAGTTTCGCCGGAACTTTGCCTTATCGTATGCCGAACGAAACTAATAGTAAACTTGTTCAGATGGAGATACTTATGCATTGAGAATTTTTTTTTCTTCTGTAAATCGATCTTTAGTGTAATTAGGTATTAACAGTATTTTTATATGTTAAACCAAGTTTCTTAATAAATCATAAGATAAATAAATCCAATTTTTATTAGATATTTAACTCAAATTACATGTTAGATGCGAAATTTCATGTTCAACATTACCTAATTTTTCCCTTACTAATAATATTTAAAGATACAAATTATGGTTTTCTAAATTTGTGATATAAAATCTTTTATAAGTGGAGTAAACAATTTATTAATTTATGATTCTCAAGGCTGACCTAGCTTAATTTGAAGAATTTAAGGAAAATGAGAAGAATTTGATTACATGAATAAACATTCAAATGAGTTGAAAACTCTTAAAAATTATGAAAAATGAGTTAAGAAAATTTGACAGAGACTTCTGGATGAATTAAAAAAATTATTTAAAAAAATTCAAAAGAATACATTGAATTTACTAAATTTAGAAGGATTCAAGTGAATTCAGACGAATGGAAAAGAATATAGAATCCCTACGAAATTCCTTACTTTATGTAAATAAATTATTTGAAATCGATTAAAATACTATAAAGTCCCGTGAAATTCTATGAAATCTGATATTTTTAGAAATCCTGGAAAAGTTATTAAAACTTCTCGGAAATCTGATAAAACCCTTTGGAATCTTAATAAACGCGTGCCAATTTTTTTATATCCCTTAAAATCCTCGAAAAGCACATGATATTTTTTAAATCTCTTGAAAATGCTATAGAATCTTTTAAAATGCCCTAAGATTATTAAAATCCTTCGAAATCCTTTAAAATGATTAAAATCAATTTAAATTCCATGGAATCTTTTAAAATTCCCTGAAATATTTGGAATCTTTTAACATATCCTCAAATATTTGGTATACTTTTTGAAATATCATTAAATTACTGAAATAAATTAAAAATTTCTTAGAATATTTTAACATACCTTAAATATTTTAAATACTTTGACATCCCATTAGATAATTAAAAAAAATTTGAAAACAAATGATTGAAATCCATTTAAAATTCCATGGAATATTTTTAAATTTCCTAAAAATGTTCAAATCTTTAAAATTTCATCAAATACTAAAATCAATGCAAAATTTGATATAATTCTTAAAAATACCTAAAATATTTCCAGTACTTCGAAACCTTGGAATCTTTTAACATACCCTAAACTATTTTACTTTGTTTGAAATCATATTAAATAACTGAAATCAATTTAAAATTCCCTAAAATATTTAAAATTCCTTGGAATCTTTTAAAACACCTCTAATATTTGCAATATTTTGAAATTACACTTCAAATGAGGGAAATTCATTTAAAATACCGTGAAATATTTAAAAATTTCATAAAATATTTCAAATTCCTTGGAATCTTTTAAAATAACTAAAATATTTCTAATAATTGGAAACAACACTTCAAATGATTAAAATCCATTTTAAAATCTATTGAATATTTTTAAAACACCTCAAATATTTGCAATCCTTTGAAATCACACTTCAAATTAGGGAAATTTATTTAAAATTCCATAAAATATATAAAATTCTTTGAAATCCCATTAAATTATTAAAATCAATTTAAAACTCCATAAAATAATTCAAATTCCTTGGAACCTTTGAAAATATACCTCAAATATTTGCAATACTTTGAAATCACTCTTTAAATGAGGGAAATTCATTAAAAATTCCACGGAATATTGTAAAATTCCATAAATTATATCAAATTCTTTGAAATACTATTACATTATTGAAATCAATTTAAAATTCCTTTGAATCTTTTAAAATACTCTTTAAAAACCTTCATGGAATATACTAGAATTTCTCAAATATTTAAAATCCTTTGAAATCCTATTAAATTACTGAAATAAATTTAAAATACCTAAAATATTTCCAATTTATTGAAATTAATTAAAAAATCCATGGTATCTTTCAAAATTTCGTAAAATATTTGAAGTCCTTTGAAATCCCTTGAAACTATTTCAAGCTCTTAAGAATGCCTTGGAATATTTTTAAATACCCTAAAATTCTTAAAGTTTCTTTAAATTATTGAAATCTATAAAACATTCTTACTGAAAATACCTTAAAATCTTTAAAAATATTATACAATGTTTGGAAATACCTTTTAATTTTTAAAATCCTACGAAATCCATCAACTCTTGTCAATAAATTCTTTGAAATCCATCAAATATTATAAAATTGTGAAAATTCTATGAAATATTATGATATTCCCGGAAATGATAGAACATTTTTTTTAATCACCTATAATTATTCAACCCCTTGGTAATTTCCTGGGAAGTTTTTAAAATACCCTAAATCTCCTGCAATTTTTTTAAGCTCGTGAAAGTTCTAAAATTTTTAAACCTCTTTGAAACGATTGATATCAATTTAAGATATTTCAAATTTCTTGAAAGCCCTCGAAACTTTTTAAATCTCTTGAAAATTATTTGAAATTTTTTAAAATATAAAATATTTCAAATTCTTTGAACTCGCTTCAAATTATTGAAATTTATTAATAATTTATTAGAATATTTCAAAATACCATGGAATATTTAAGATAATTTACAATCTTTTGAAATCCCTTGCAATTCTTGAAGCTAGTGAAAATTCTAAAAATTTTAAACCTCTTTGATATCTTTTGAAATGCCTTGTATCTTTTTTTTTTAAATACTGTAAACTCTTTCAAATCCTTTTAAATTCCTTCAACTTATAGAAAAATTCTTGAAAATAATGAAAAATGTACAGTTTTTCTACAGAATATTTTTTATTATATACACAAAATTATCATTATCAAATTCCTAATACGAAGTATAAATAACAGAATGACTTAACACAAAATTATAGGTACAAAAACTGTTTTTTGTTTGAAAATCCATGCTTACTTTGACAAATTTGCTGTGATTTTGTGCGTAATGAATCTTGATTGATGTTTTTAAAAATCCTGAATTAGTTATTACCTGAATCATATGATTTCATTGGTGTTACGGATAAACTGTTGCTAAAATCTTGTACTCTTCCTTCTTTTACCTATTATATCAGATACAATGAAAATAAAATTTTATTTTAAAATTACTGATGAATAAAATTAGAAAATTTAACTCACAGCTCTATAATCAAGAATCATTTCCTTGAAAGCGAGGAAGTCAGTGAACGTTAAAAGAATTTCAAAAATTTCGCCTTCCAATTCTGGTCGTCTATTGCTATGGAAAGGAAAATTTTTATTAACAATATTAATATTTAATAAATAATTATTCAGAAACTTACTTCAGTTGATTTAGGAGTGTAACCATAGAAAAATTTGGAATAACTTTCTTCAGACTGTTCTCCAAATAAGTTTCTATGTCTCTGTTCTAAAAAAATAAAATTTTTATTTATTAATAGTAATACTAGATTCTATTTAGTACAAAGATTATAAATTGGGCCTAAATTGAACCAAAACTTACATATTCACTGAATATATCCATGTAAATCAGTTTATTTTCTTCGACAGGCTCGAAAATTTGCCAGTATTTTTCCAAATATCGCTGTTGTAATGCTTGGAACTCATTCTCTGAAAAAAATAATTTTGCGTGGATTGGTTCAATTTATTATTTAAACTTTAAAAAAACATACGCGCGAAAGGAAATCATCTTAAATTTTTAATATTAGAAATTCTTTGGGATAAATTTTTAATCTTCGAAATATTAAGAAAAACTGAAATTAATAATTGAAAAGTAATATTTTTGAAATAAATATATTTTACGTTTTATTAAATAAAAAAGTGAATGAGTTCAAATATTATAGAAATTTTATGACTACCCCCTTTTTAAATCTTCCAAAACTGTAAATTAAAATTTTTTATTAAATAGTCAAATCGTTTAAAATTAACAAATCTTGAATTGAAAACCTATGTCGAAACACTGAAAATAATTTGGTTTAATTTTTATATCATCCAAAATTATATCCTTTTAGAAAAATTATATTTTGTAGTTTAAAAAAATCAAACTAATGATTACTTAACTAATCAATTTTATCCTGAAATGTTCACAATGGTTTGAACAAAAGTTTTAAATTAAACTTAATATTTACTTAATATTGCACACTTTTAAATACTAGGAGGATATAAAAATGAAAACATTTTTATTCTTATGCTTACCAATTGAAATAATTTTACTAATAAGAATTCAAAACTTCAAATTAATCAATTTTACAACTGAAAAATGCACCTTTTTCAAATCTATCAAATCTAGAGCTTTCCAAATTACATTTTTTTTAAATTTCAATTGATAAAAATGTCGCGCCACAACTTTTGAACTTACAATAAAAAATTTTTATTTCCTTTTTCAAAATTAAGACACTTATATTTAGAGCTATGCAAATTGGACAAATGTCCCCAATTTTTTGAATTCTCGGAAATCCTCGATTTCTCTGAAATACTTGAATATTCGGAATTCCTCGAAGTTCTCCAAATTCACTGAAATCCTTTGATTTCCTGAAAAGCTTCGAATCCCCTAAACGCTCAAAAAATTCTGAAATCCTTGAATATCCTGAATTCCTTGAATATTCGAAATTCCTTGAATATACTGAATTCCTTATTCAGAATTCCTAGGATTTCTTGAATATTAGAAATTCTTTAACCTCTCTGAATTCTTTGGATTATTGCAATATTTTTAATTTCTAAAACTCATTCAATTCCCGAAAGTCCTTTAATTATCTGAAGTTTTCTGAAATCCTTGAATATTCGAAATTCCTGGAATATACTGAATTCCTTATTCAGAATTCCTAGGATTTCTTGAATATTAGAAATTCTTTAACCTCTCTGAATTCTTTGGATTATTGCAATATTTTTAATTTCTAAAACTCATTCAATTCCCTGAAGTCCTTTAATTATCTGAAGTTTTCTGATATCCTTGGATATTCGGAATTCCTTATATATTCGGAATACCTGAAATTCCTTGAATTCTCTCAATTCCCTGAATTCCTTCAATTCTTCTGAACTCCGTAAATATTCTGAATTCTATAAAATCGATGATTTCCCCAAATGCTCCGAATCTCCTGAATTATTGGAACATTTTTCATTCCTCAAATGCTCGGAAATCCCAGAAATTCTCTTAATTTTCTGAATTCCTTGAATTCTCCGACATCCTTGAATACTCTAAACTTCTAAAAATATTTGGAATACCTGAAATTTCTTGAATTCTCTAAATCCCCTAAATTTCTTCAATTCTTCTGAATTTTTTAAATATTCTGCATTCTCTCAATTCCGCAAATTCCCTCAATTCTTGATTTCCTAATTTCTTTGGAATCATAATTCCTGAAATTCATTGAATTCTCCAAATCCCCTAATTCCTTAAATATTCTGAATGATCTAAATTCCTTGAATTCCCTAATGCTCGGAAATCCCTGATATTCTCTTAATGCGCTGAATTCCTGAAAATTCTAAATTATTTGAAGATTCTCACTTCCGCAAATTTGTTTAATTCTTAAAATCCTCTGCATTCTTGAAATATTTTGAATTCCTAAAACTCCTTCAATTCCAAGAATTCCCTACATGCTCGGAAATTCTATTAGTTCCTTTAATTATTTAAGTTCTCTAATTTTCTATAATATTCTGAAATCCCTGAATTCCTTGAATATTTTGAATTCCTAAAATTCCTCTTTTTCTCTAAATCCCCTGAATTTATTCAATTCTCTAATTTTCTTAAATATCCTGAATTCTCTAATATCCTTGGAGACTCCGAATTCCGTAAATTTCCTGAATTTTCTAAATTGACTACTCTGGACTAATCTGAAGTCTCTGAATTCATTAAATATCCTAAATGCCGTAAATAACCTGAATCTCTACATTCCGTGTACTCTCTAAATGCTTTGAAATTCTCTGAATCACGTGAATTCATGGAATATCTTGAATTCCTCGAATTCTCTAAATGCTCTAAAATTATCTAAATCCCCTGAATTCTTGGAATATTTTGAATTCTTTGAATTTTCTTATATGCGCTTAACTACTCTAGATTCCCTAAATCCCCTGAATTCCTTCAATATTCTGAAATTCCCTGAAATTCTCTTAATTCCCTGAATTTCTAAAATTCTTAAATATTCAGAATTTTCTGGAATTGTCAAATATTCTGAATTTATTTTAAATTCTTTGAATTCTCTAAATCTACTAAATTCCTTTAAATCTTCCATATTCTTTAAATTCCTTTAATTTCTCTGAATTTGTTGCATTATTTAAACAGGGTGTCCGCGATTCTTTTTACCGAATTTCAATGTCTTTTCCAGGTTTTCCAGGTCAAGAAGTCAAGTTTTTCCAGGAATAATTTTTTACATAAAATAATAAAATAACTGGTCAACAAATTAAAAAAAAAAGCAGAAACATAAATAAATAAAGATTTTTTCAATTTCTTGCGTCTTTAAAATCCTTGGAATCTTTGTGAAATCGTTGAAACCTCTTAAAGTATTTAAAATCTTTGTAAAAATTTGAAATTTCTGTGAAATCTTTTATAATCTTTTTAAATTTTTGAAAAATATTTGAAATCTTAAAAATCCTTGAAATCTGCAATGTTTGTTAGATTTTTTTTAATTTGTATTAAATTCATGAAATATTTTTGAACGCTTTCTTCTTTGTTTGTGAAATATCTTGTGTTCGTTTGAAATCATTGAATTTTTTTTATTCTTCTCAAAGTTGAAACCTTTCGAATTAGTTTAAAATCTTTTAAATATTTTGAAAATCTTTCTTATTCGTTTGAAATCATTGAAATATTTGACATTTTCAAAACTATATGGAATTTTTATAAAATATTTGTGAAATCTTTCTGTAATCTTTTGTATTAATTTGAAATTATTAAAATATTTCTAATCTGTATAAAGTCTTTTGAAATCTTAGTAATCTGGTTTACTACACATGCTTGAAAAAATTTTGATCTTTGAAATCTTTTGTAAGTTTTAAAATATTTGGAAATATTCGAAATCTTTGTGAAATATTTGAAATCTGGTCTACACGTACGTCTTTTTCAAATCTTTGAAAAATTTGCAACCTTTACGAGATGTTCGACATCTTTGGGACATTTTTGTGAAATCTTTGTCAAATCTTTTAAAATATTTGTGAAATTCTTCTTATATATTCGTTTGCGAAATCTTTTTTATTCGTTGACATCATTTAATTATTTGAAATCTCAGTGAAATCTTTTTAAGTCTTCTAAACTGTTTTGAAATCTTTTGAAATCGTTTCAAATCTTCGAAACGTTTTAAAATCTTTAAAATCTTTGTATTTTCAAATTTCTGCAATTTTTATGAAATATTTCAAATATTTCTAAAACCTTTTTGAGATTTTTTGCATTCATTTGAAATCATTAAAATATTTTCAATCTAAGCAAAATCTTAGAAATCTGCTTTACTATCCCCGTTTTAAAATCTTTGATGTCTTTTGAAAGTCTTAAAATCTTTGGAAATGTTTGAAATCTTTTTCATTCGTTGAAATCACTGAATTATTTAAAATCTTAGTGAAATCTTTTGAAATCTTCTCAAATGTTTTGAAACATTTGGAAATCATTTCAAATGTTTGAAATCGAGTGTACAGGCCATCTTTTCAAAATTTTGAAATCCTCTGAATAGTTTGAAAGCTTTAAAATATTTCTGAAATAGTTGTAAAATATTTAAAATCTGGTGTACACGCCTTTTGGAAATCTTTGTAAAATGTTTAAAAACCTTTAAAATATTATAAAGTCTTTGAAAAAAGTATACTTTAACATTCTATATTAGCATATATGACATTAATAATGTACAAAATTATTCAAAATATTAAAGTCTGTTCACTGTAATCTATCAAATAATATGTAAAGTATACAAAAAATGCCTAGAATTTCTTTATTTATTCTGTAGTTAGTAAAAGATAAAAAATTATAAATTGATAAATAAAAAACTTTTCAGTAGCTCGATTTCTTTACAAACGATATGTTCATTTCATAATATACTAAAAGATTTTAATTACTTTTTCACATTTCAATAAAATAACTCTTTTAAAAGAAAGACAAATTTTAATACAATTTCTTGTGAAAAATTCGAGGAGATTTCCTGGATTTCAAGGATAAAAAAATCAAGAGAATTCCAAGTAGAAGGAATTCCGAGAATTTGAATACATCTAGGAATCAAACGAATGAACAATCATTTAAAAACTAAATATTTGTTAGTCATATTTCCAATTTTCCAAGTGCTTTGGTACATTAATCCATGAAAAAAAACATTTTGCACGAAAAATACAATTATGCCTCTTAAATCATTTGTTTTGAAGTGATTAAACTGTAAAATTTAAAATCGAAATCATAGCTAGAAAACTTATTTAATATTTGCATATCATTATTATTTGCAATGAAATTTTAATCATTAATTACCCATCAAGATGTCCTCTATAATTCCAATAACCTCATCGAAGGAAAAATCCTCGTCTTTAGATGTACTGCTTATTAGAAGATCAAAATCGATAGAATTTGTTGCACAATCTAAAAATCATGACACAGAGTTTAAAATACACCAATTTTAAAAGATGTATGTTAAAATGCAACCATTTTACACTAAACAATATAACTGACCTCCGGCGTTTTGTTCCATTTTCGATACTATTATCAAATTTAAAGATTTAAAATAACACTACTTTTAATCAGTTTTGACTAACAAAGAAAGTTTTGATCACATTCTTCTAAATAATTTCATACAAAATAATTATAAATCTTTTCTTTTATCGTCTTCAAATCTTAAGAAGCCCCCTAATGCAAGATTATTTATGTTTATTTTTGACACAATGACATTTGCCTGCATTTACGGAGCAGACGCCATAATCAATGAAAGGAATTCATTGGTTGCCATGACAACCTTACGCTTACGTCACGTTAATTCATTTGATTGGCTATCTTCATTTGTGAGTAACCGCCAAAATTCATTTCATTCATTTGTCGTGAATAGAGGTTAGAATTTTATTACAATGATATTTCCGGGATTAAAAGAGAACTTGTTTGTGGAAGGAAGGACTGATAAAATATTTTAGTCATTCTAGCGATTATTTTCAGATAAAAATTTCTGGGTGAAACAATATCTTTGGTGAAACCAGTTTAGTTTTTAGTCTATACCAGACGACACGATACCAGATGTTTACGTTCCGCATTCCTAATTTGTGATGGCCATTTCGGCTTGAATCAGCAAGCCAAACCCGAAAACTTTCACTTGGCGATTTTAAGGATTTTAAGTTTTTGTAAGTACTTTAAATATTATTTTGTAGTTTTTTGTTAATTTGAAAATGATCTTTATTATTTTATTGAATGAATTTTTGATGAAACACGGAAGTCTCGTGAGGAATGTTTATGGTAACATACTAATTCTTTCGCGTAAACTCCAAATGATAAATGTTGTGTTTATTCTAAAAATTACACAAAAATAATGAGAAGAATATTTCTTGAGATAACTAGAGATAATTTCATAATACTTATTTTCAAAAACTTTGCTTCATAAATATTCATTTTTGGCGCATATATAAAGGGGATAAAGATTTTCAAATTATAGGTTATGTTTATTATATTGATGTATCGATCATATCCCCAAAAATTCCGCGTTTTTATTATTTTGTATCTAATTGGGTTTACATCTATATTTAATAGTTAAGAGCGTGCAATGATAAACATTAATTTTAATATTTTAAGATTAAACAATTAATGTCAATTTTTTTTTTACAAAAACTAAAATAAACAAATTCTTGGTTTTTAAGCCGGATTTTATTTTATTCGTTAAATAAAAAAATTTTTAATACTTCAGAATGTTGAAGAAAGACTGGTAAATTTGAATTTTAGAGATATATCGTAATTTTAAATTTTCGTTTGACATAATTCGTATTTATATCCAGAAAAACATTAAAAATTCCAAAATTTCTTTGAAAATTCATGTATTTTGATAAACATTTGGTCTTTTTGGTAGAAAATTAATCCTCTTGGTGAAAAATTAATGCATTTTTGTGAAAAGTTTACTTTTTTGGTAGAAAATCAATTCTTTTGTTTAAAATTGCAACTTTTTAGTCGAAAATGAATCTTCTTTAGTTGAGATGGTTAAATTCAACTATTTTTTATTCATGATCAATATTTTTAGGTGGAAAAATAAACTCTTTGGTTATAAGTTAAACTGCTTTCTTAAAATTTTATATTTTTTTGCGAAAGATTCATAATTTTAGTTAGAAATTCATTTTTGGCGAAAAATTGAACTTCATTATTAAAAATTCGTCTTTTTTTATCATTAAATTTAAATTTTAATCGCGAATAAAAATTTTTTTAAATGAAAATTTAACTATTTGATTGAAAGTTGATGTATTTTGATAAAAAGTTATCTTTTCTACTAGGAAATTTAGAAATCCAAATATTTTCTTTTTCAATAGAAAAGTCGTTCTTTTGGATTGAAAATTCATCTTTTTGTAGAGTTGTTTTAACGCAACTAATTCATGGGTAAAATAAAATATTTTATTGAAAATTTTCCCTCTTATAGGTTGAAAATGGAACTATTTTTGTTTGAAGTTTAATCTTTTTTATTCGACAATTTGATACTTTGGTATCAATTTCATATTTTTGGTAGAAGTGTCATGTTTCTTGGTTCAAAATAAACTTTTTTTTTCCATGTTCAACCGTCTTCTAAAAAATGCATCTTTTTGGCTTTAAAATTCAACTATTTTGTTAAAAGTTTAATTATTTCTTAAAAAAATTTACTGTGTTTTTGAACATTCACTTATTTGGAAAGAAAATTTATCTTCCTAGGTTGAAAAAAAACTATTTGATTGAAAATGCAACTCTTTTGGCTGAAGTATAATCATTGTTATTTGATAATTCGAGCATTTCGTTAAAAAATTTATTTATGTAGATTGAAAGTTTAATTGTTTGGTAAATAATTCAACGATTTTATTAAAAATATAAAATTATTTCTGTGAAAATTCAACTGTTTTGCTAAATATTCGTCTGTTTCGATAGAAAATTCGTATTTTTTGGTAGAAATCTCAATTTATTCGGTTAAAGATTCATCATAATTTGATCAAAAATGAACTTTTATGTTAAAAATTACAGTCGTTTAAATTTGTCTCTCTTGAAAATTCAACAATTTCGTTGAAAATTTAATTATTTTGTTCAAACTAAAATTATTTTGTTAATAAGTCAACTTTTTGGTCGAAAATTCAACTACTTTGTCGAGAATTTTTCTATTTGGAAAGATAGTTCTTCTTTTTCAGTAGAAATGTCATTTTTCTTGGTTGTAATTTTGGATAGAAAATTCGTCCTTTTAGATTGAAAATTCACTTTTTCAGTATAAGTGTCATATTTCTGGCTTTGAAATTCAACTATTTGATTGTAAATTCAATTATTTTGTTTAAAATTCAAAATTCTTTTTTTTATAGAAAATTCGACCATTTGGTTAAAAATTAATCTTCGCATGTTAAAAATTCAACTATTTGGTTAAAAATTCGTTGAAAATTCGCTTGCTAGTTAAAAGTTAAATTATTGGATTGAAAATTCAACTGTTTGAATAAAAACTCTTTTTTTTGTCGACATCACATAATTTTAATTGAATATGAACTTGTTTGTTGAAAATTCAACTTTTCTCGGGGAAATAATTTGTTTAGCTTTAAATTTAAATATTTAATTTTTGGTTGAAAAAAATAAATCTTTTTGAGTTCAAGAAATTTGATTAAAATTTCACGTATTTTGTTGAAAGTTCGTTTTTTTGGTATAAAATTAATTTTTGTGATTGAAAATTCACTCTTTAGTAGAGAATCCGTCTTTTTTATTTGAAAATTCATCTCTTTTGTTTGTTTTCGGTTGAATATGTAAGTTTCCGGTTAAATATTAATTTTCGTTTGTTTGAGATTTGAAAATTTTTTGTTGAAAATATATCTTTTTTAGTTTAAAAG
>JAAAKG020018687.1:0-20445 GCA_010014905.2 Druon quercuslanigerum
GAGTTGGTTCATATTTTACTAGACTGTCTAGTAGGGCTAACCAGAATTCTTGTAAACCTAACTAGACATTTTTCTCCTTGTGTGCATATTATTGTAACAAAACATTTAATTTTAAATAAAAACATTATTTAATATGTTCAATTAAAATTTTAAAAAGTTAAATGATTAATAACATTTTTTTTTGGTTAGTAAATTTATACTTTTTAATGCATGCTGTGGCATATTTTATTTTTGAAAAAAATAATTTTGTAGATGTAAACCGAACAATGGTTGTTACAGCTTTTACGCACATTTTCTAATTTCAGAGAATTTTTCCGCGTAAATCAAATATCGTATTTTCAAACATAACAAACATAAATTTTGTTGAAAAGGGGGGCAGAGGAAGGGAAATTTTTCCAGAATAAGGGAAAGGGGGGATTTAACAGAAAGGCGGGAAACGCAGGTGCATAATAGACTGTGATCCCTAAAAATATGCTTCCTGTTTTGAGGCATTTCGATGTTAAGATGCACTAAACATACATTTAAGAGCCATTTCTAAATTACTGTGACAAAAATTGAATATATGTATGGTTTATGATTTTGGATTTTAAATTTTAGGACAGCATTCTATACATACTGAGCCGGAAAATCTACACATTAAGTTCCAAATTTTTAAATCCACGATCGTAAACGGTATAATCCATGATTCTCAGAGTACGTAAGCTTTCTTATGAGCTGCGTCATAAAAATTCCTTACGTAAGGTTTGGGGTAAAGTATAAGAAATTCGTTTTAAAAAAAATGGTTCCCGTTCAAAATTTAAAAAAAAACACCTCGTGCAAATTTCGTCGAACATTTTTTTAGCTCCAATCATCAGGTTGAAAAAAAATAAAAAAAGTTCTTGAAAAAGGAAGGCTGAATCGTTATTGCTTCTCATATAAAATATTTAAATATGATACGATTTCAATGAATGACATCTTATTATCTCAGGAAAAAGGTCCTTCACAAATTTGCCTTGTTTATTTTTTGAATAATATAAATAAATTACTTGAAAAATATTCATATCTGCTTTAAATAAGCACAGTAAATCCCCGAGATATTATTTATCTAAAGTTGGATAAAAACGCTGCAAACAATTGAAAACTACAATTACAGATAATTTTTATCTGCCTCGTGATAAAAATTATCTGCCATCGGATAATTGCAGTTTTCAATTGTTTGCAGCGTTTTTATCCAACTTACGATAAGTAATATCTCGGGGATTTACTGCGAGATCATCCGCAATAATATTTCGTATTTTAAAATTATAATTAAATTTTTTTTCAGATATTTTGTTGGATCTGGATCGTATGAATATTTTCTAAATTTTCGTCTAACATCAAATTTCAAGCACAATCCTTACGTTGTTTATTATTTACAATGTAGATGATATAAATAAAAAGTAAGAACGACAGCGTGAATGATTCCGTGATTTACAACACGGAAATAAGCAATTGCGGTGTGTGACTGATTTGCTATCACGTTTCGCGAGAAGCTTATAAAAAGTGATATACTATCGGCAAAATGGCAATTGTCGTGGATTTATATTTTTTCGTAACGTGGAAATAGATTTGTACGTTTGTACTTTGATAAACGATAATTATCGGCGAGCAATATGGTGCTATATTCCTTGATCGAAGCAATTTCAGTTTCACGTTTTATCGCTTTCCCAGCTGATATTATTCAACGCACACGTGTGAATTTTATTCATATCCTATATATTTGTGTCCATATTGCATTGATTGTCCACTTAAAGCAGCGTTTAAGTATATGTATAATATATTCGAGAATTACCTTCAATTCAATTACAAATTTATCGTACTTTCAGGTATGAATTGTCACTCAGTGCAAATCATCACATCGGGCAAATTTACTTTGATGAATTATGTCAACACTCATAACAATGTATCGTTTAATATTCAACTGTAGCTCTTAAAAATTTATAGCAGATGCAAATATATTTCGATTTCATTCAACTCTGCAATATTTGCATTTATCGAAAGCAATTATTTAATTCCTATTTTGCGTTCATATTTAACACCATTATGAGGCTACTTTGACCAAAATATCTGGGCCAACAAAGTAGAAATTTTTTAATTTATGGTCATCGCTAATGCAAACACTGCATTATCTCTTTCTTTATTCTGCTCTGTAGGAGATACCAGAGAAAAATACTGCTCGAGGGGTAAATTATATTTCTTTCTCATTTTATGGAAACGTCTGTTGCACCATACTGGAGTTGAGTTTGCCCACTAATAGGGTAAATAGATGCAGGCGAGTATTTAAAACTTAAATAAGAGACGTTTGAAAATTAAAATGACACAAATTAGTTGCTTCTAAAATAAGGGTAGAATTTTGTAAGTGAAAGTCAACAAGGTTTAATTTTCCTTTTAAATTTTTGAACGATTTCAATTTTAAATCGTCGAATTTGGCACACTTTTCAAGCTTTTAATTTTGTAATACTGAAGACCTTAAAAAATGTAATTTCGAAATTAGCTTTTAAACATATTCATATTTTTGTTTGTATAGTTAACTCTTTGCGAATAAAGAGCAGAACTAACTTTGCAGGGGACTGTGCCGCAATTATTAATACCCTGATTTTCACAAAAATATAAGTTATATAAGTTTACGCCCATATATAGAAAAATTGATGGAATGTTTTTTAATTTTAATTTAAGAATGTCTAGCAGGCGCAAATTTTAAAATCACATCATTTTCCGGTTTTCTCCCGGTTACTTTTTCATTTTCACGGTCTGGTATTGATTGTAATTCTTTTTAATTTCCATGACCTAACCTAGAATTTTAATCTTTTCAGAAAAATTCCTCCATGTCAGAATTATAGTTCTTTTCGAAAATATTGTTTCAAATCAGAATCATATTTTTTTTTTAGAAAATGCCCCGCTTCAAGTAAAAATTGTCATTCTTTTAGGAAACTCACTGTTTTAAGTCAGAATAATAATTCTTTTAGAAATTTTTTTGTTCCAAATCTAATAATTATTATTATTATTATTAATTATACTATTATGTTATTATTATATTATTAATAATTTTTTCGTGAATTCCCTGATGCAACCTATAATTGCTTCCAAAAATTTCTTGTTCTAACTTAAAATTAATCTTTTTCATGTGCTTGAAGTTCTGAACGCTCAAAAAAACGATTTTTTTACTGATAACTTTGTAAACCAGAAAAAGTTCTCAAATTTTTGTTAATTCATATTGGAAATAATTTATTATTGAAACAGAATTATAAAGCATATTTTAGATTGAAGTCGGAACAATAATTATGGGTAAAATAGAAGCGGGAAAAAATATTTCATTCATTTGAACGTTCGGAACTTAAAGTACATATTTTTTCTGGGAAATTCATTGTTCAAAGTCATAATTGTAATTCTTATAGAAAATTTTCTCTTCTAATTCAAAATTATAATTCTTTTAAAAAATCGTTGTTTAAGATCTCAATTCTAACTGTTTTTTGAAAATTCTCTGACCCAATTCAGAATTAAATATAATTGCTTCGAAAAATTTCCAGTTTCAACTCAAAATTGTAATAATCCTCAAAACTTCACCGTTCCAAGTCATACTTTTAACTCTTTTAGAAATTTTCCTAAACGAACTAAAACATTATTATTCTTTTTTAAAACTCCCTATTTCATGAAAGAAATATAATAATTCTTTTTAAAAATTTCCTTTTCACATTCAGAATTACAGAAGCCTCTTCCAAAATCCCCTGTTTAAATTTTTGATGTAAGTTTTTGGCTTTAGGGAGAAGTGAATTGCAACACAAAGGTGGCTCTCATCAGTGAAAATTTATAAATCTTATAATAATTTATACCAAATATTTGGTATAATGATACGATTATTTTCTTTAGAGATGAGAAGCAATATTCCAAGGTCCATGTTCATTGAAAACTGAGTCAAACCAATTCTCCAGCGCCTATTAAAAAAAATATATTTACAATTTCACATGAATACCAACTTACGCAAAAGGAAGTAAGAATAGGGAAAATAGCGTAATTTTTCATGAAAAAGGGGAAATATTAAACATTAATTTTTACATGTAGAAAAGCACATATATTTGTTATATATTTTTGAATAATGTTAAATGATTTTTAATGGTTTCTGCCCATTAAACAATTTTTTTTAAATACTAGATATACGATTAAGAATATTTTCTCTTTTACAAACTACCATCATTGTCATGAATTAAGTCGTAATATATATATACTTATAAGAAAAATTTAATATTTCTTTCCAAGATACTATAATTAATACTTTAAATCTAAATTTGAAGCTACACGGTTTAATGTTATTTAACTCAAATAAAAAATAATTTCAAGTTTCAACAGCTCAAACATTCGGATTTCCAAAATATTTGATTTTTATAAATTAAGCGAAAAAAATATTTTAACTTTAAAGTTGTATTTGAATCCTAAATAGTTGTCAATTTTATTTTTTAAAGAGTGTTTCTTTTTAATTCTATATTAAAATATCGTACATTTGAACACGCTGAATAATACAATAACAGAAAACTATTTATATTTATTTTAGTACACTCAAATGCAAAATCCCGACCCCTGAATCAAATTCCCGGGCATTTCCCAGTGAGAATAATTTCTGGTTTCTCGTTCAAATATAATAAGATACTCTGAATTTGAATTGAGTGAATGCGTCCCTGTTCGCAGGATTTTATCATGTGACTGCAGCCCTGTTTTCAGGGCCCATGAAAACTTTTGTGAATGAGTGTACGTTTACTAGTCTTTCCATGGACTCTTCTGTATGGCGGTGGGTAGATCGGCCTCAAGGTGGACGAGCCTCCCCGTTTTTGTCTCTTTTTACTCTCTACCTACGATCGGATAGCTTGGTAAAAGTCGTACAGTGCGAGAATTAAGGGACATCGATGGGACGTAGTACAGTCCCATCACTTGGATAAGGATGAACACGATCAGGCGGAAGGAGGAGGCGTCCCTTCAATGTTATCCGATCGCAAAGCGTACCCAGCAAAGGGTGTGGTCTCATGCACACTTCTACGAAGCGAAAACTTTTTTCAACCTTCGTATAAAGTTTCAAACAACCCAATTGGCCCTTTAAAGCTTAACTGCTCTTAAACTTCTTTCTTACAAGGATATAAGAGGGCAAGACTTTTTTACAGAAAAAAATTCCAATGAAAATATGAGAGGGTGGCCAAAAAACATCCTTTTCAAAATGCTTTGATTTTATCCTGGCCAATTTTTCATATTCTCTCACCCATATTATTATTCAATGACCAGAATTCTAATCTTGTAACATTTTCAGATTTCATAGACCAAAATGATCTCAAAGTAGGGGCAGTAGGTGGATTTTTCACAAAAATAATGGAATAAATTCTCTTAAAATAGAATTAGCGTAGATACAAAGGCTTTGAATTCCTTAAATATAAAGGCAAAATATATTTCATTTACAACAAAATAGCTTAAATTTTATACAAAATAAGAATAAACTTCAATCAACAATTTTTAAGACAAAAGGGAAATTTTTTTTAGAACACAGTTGCATTTTCAAACTTTCTACTAAAAGAGGTTTTTATACTAAAAGGAATGATTTTTTATCCTAAAAAGACGAATTTTCAACAAAATAGTTAAGTGTTCAAGCTAAAACAACAATATTTTAGTAAATAGCCTACATTTAAACCCAAAAATATGAATTTTAAATCAAATAATAGTTAAATTTTCATCAACAAACATGACTTTTTAACCAAATAATTCAACTTTTAACTATATACATTTAAATTTTAAAACAAATCTTTAGAAAGATTTCATTTTCTACCCAGAAAGACGTATTTTCATAAAATCAGATGAACGCTCGACCAAAAATGACGAATTTAACAAAATATTTAAATTTCCAACCAAATAATTCGATTTTTAACAAAATGGTTGAATTTTTAAGCCGAAGACGATTTGTTCAGAAGACAGTTGAATTGTCAATCGAGAAATTTGAATTTTAAACAAAAATATTAGTTTTCAACCAAAGAAGATGAATGATCTACCATAAAAGATGACTTTTTAACAAGATGAATGAATGTTGAAAAAAAATAAAACCTTCAACAAAATAGTCCAACTTTTAAAAAAGAACATTCATTTTCTAGCAAAAAAAAAACCAATAACATACATCATTTTTAAACAAAAAAGATATTTTTTCAATGCAGAAGTATAATTTTCTACCGAAAGACAATTTTTCAACATTAAAAAAGGTTTTAAGACAATAGTTGAATCTGAAACAAAAAGGTAAATCTTAGAAAAAAATATTTAAATTGTCAACCAATTAGTTGAAATATCAACAAAAAGGATGAATTTTTAACAACAAAAAAAGTTACATTTTCAAACAAAGGCATGAATTTTTAACTAAAATGATGAATCTTCGACTAAAAAATATATTTTTAAAAACCTTTCAACCAAGTAGTTAAATATCAAACCAAAAACGACGAATTCTCAACGAAAAATGTAGCGCATAATTGATATTTCAATTAACAAAGTTTTTAATTTTTATTAAAAAATAGTTGCATTTATCCAATCAATAATAATATTCAACAAAATAGTTGGATCCGCAAACAAAACAGATTAATTTAAACCAAACAGTTGGAATTTTAACCAAAAAACAGAATATTTTTACTAAAACAGCCAAAATAGTTGGATTTTCTTATTTAAGCGTTTTTTCACATTTAAACGAAGAATGGGAAAAGAGGACAATTTCTTGAAATTATGGAGAAAGAAGAGGAATTATTTTAAAAAGTTGAAGTTTGGATTTTTTTATAATTTAGCATCTTTTATGAACAAAACGAAACAATTTTTTATACAAAAATATAAACTTTTAATTTATTGTTTCGGACAGTTAATTTTACGTAAATTCCCTGAATTTTGCCATTTTTTTCAAAATCCCTGCCTTTTCCACGACTTTCCATCACCATAGATAACCACGAACGATTTTTCGTTTTTTTTCAAGTTTGTGGTAATAAATTTTAATAAATTATTGAACTATCTCCAACTTTGAGTGCAAGGACCTGATTTCCGCGTATCGATAAAGATTTCTTTCTCAATTAGTACTTCCACTGGCTGTTACATAAATTTAGCCAAGGGCGATTTTAAGCGGTGCTAAACGTAGTGAACCAGACTTGGTTATCTCGTTATGAAAAACCTGATTCAAAGAAATAAGACTAAAAACTTAGTTAATCGCTCTTACTTTAAACTCGATAGTGAATAAAACATGTTCTGAAAAAGAAGATGCAGCAGTAAAATAAAATCGGACAAAAACCAGTAATACCATTTTTCATCGGCAGTAGTAAAAATCGAGTAATCAAATTATATAAAAAGTTTCACTACGAGATTATACTATGTAAAACTGAAATATAAAGATAAGTATTATCTGTGAATGGTCATATGCAACTTGTGGAATAAAAACTTGACTGTCGTTTAATAAATTGTATAATTTAATACTACTTTCGTTGAGTATCCAGCACCTGGATGGATCTGCTGGAGGGAAATTGCAGAGACTGAAACTGGCTTTCGCGAGAAGGCGAGCGACAGTTTCAAAACCTTCGATGAAAATGACCACGTATCTACATTTCTATACGTAAAGCGGAGGCGGAATTAAACTGCCGTCCGAGTACAATAAATTTTCCAACGTCTTCCACAGGCTTCAGTATATGTAGCCGACGACGCTCCAGGTTACACTAGTTGGATTCTCAATGTGTGCACACACTTAAAGCGCCCGGATATATTGCTACACCTACACATTTTACTACACTAATGAGATTCTTCGACGACGACAAAGGACCAATAGCAGACACGGCATTTGAATGCGAAATCATCGTTGAGAATCCAAAATTATATTCTAATTTAACATTCTTTGAGTGTTTAGTAGAAATCGGTTAAAATCAACATAATTACGAAATTTTTTACATCATACAGTAGAATATCAGAAGTGTCGCCTTTACCGTACAAAATTCTCTAATATTTCAACTCGAAATACGAAATAGTAAAATTTTCAACCCACGACATAAATCGTCAACCAAATTTTTTTTTTACAAAGTATTTCAACTTTCAATATAGCTTTCAACCAATCGGTTGAATTTTCGACTAAAAATAAAACTTTTCATCAAAATAGTTGAATTTTCAACCAAAACAAGCAGATTATGAATCGAAATCATAACAGTAAAGTTTTTTAAATACAAAGAATAAGCTTTCAAGCAAGAAAGATGACTTTTGTACCAAACGATGAATTTTTAATCTAAAAGGGAGGAAGTTAATTGAAAGCAGGAAAAAAAAAATTTTTTAAAAGGTTGGAAAGAGGGCAATAGGGGGAAAAGTGTGAAGTTTAAAAGTGCTTGACAGTTTTGAAAATAGAAAGGAACGAGAAGAGTGCAAAAGTACTACTTGGCTCTTTCCCCCTTACCAAATACTTTTTAACATCCTATCAGAATTCAATCTCCCTTTGCGCTTCGCAAGTAAGGCGCTTGTACCGTGTAATCTTCCTTCTTGAAAACGAAAATAATTTATGCACTTGGTTCGGAGAAGCTGGCGTATTGAAACTGGTGAGTGCATCCCTTGTTAAAAAAAATTACTGTCATGTAAACAACAACAAGCAGCGGTAAATTAGCGTCGAATTCGATCGCCCCTGTACTAGAATGGAGGCGGAAAACTGGTAGGCAGACAGGTTAATTTTTAAACGACCTACACGCACCTGTCTTCTCGCTGCAATGCGATGTGGTGAAATCTTGTTCGTTGCAAAACGCAGCGAGTTGACAAGAAGAGAAAAGGATACATGTGAGAAAGGTAAACAGTTTCTCAAGCTTTATATTGTATAATAAGGATTATTTTTCTGTTTAAATTTCTTTTTCAACACTTTCGCTCATTCCAAATTGTATTTTATAAATCCAACCTTCTTTTTCGAATTTGAAGCATTTTTTCCAACTCAGTAGATAAGTAAGGAGATTTCTAATCAAAGATTCATGTTACTGATATCGCGACCATTCCACAGCTCAAGTAGTTCGCGACCGTGCTAAGTTTCTAGAATATTCTCGAAAGTTATTGATTATGTCATAAAATTATATTTCGCATTGAGTAAATGAAATCAAGAATTTTAATTAGATGTATTGTCTATCAGGAAGCAATTAATCATCCCTGTTTTTCTCATAACTATGTTAATGGGGATAATAACGGTAACGTTCAATAATATTCTAGAAACTTAGCATGAACACGAATCGCACAAAAAAGTTAATCTTTAATCAAATAGTAATTGATTTTTCAACAAAACTCGTGGAGAAATCTCCAGATATCTTCCCTGTTACAGGCTTGGGCCAGCTCAGGGCCCCCTAGCCTTTCTCTAGCTTGTATTTTTCACCAATTTCCACTATACAACTTTGTGTTTGCTAACAAGTGTGTCATTTAGAAAGTCGTAAAATTGTTGCAGTCAATTAAAGAAACTGAAATCGTGGTGGATTTAAAATAAATATTCTTTTATTTTATTGGATTAGTGAAGACGTGAGTAAACATTACATGATTTACAATTTTTTACTATCTACATAATAAGAAGCAATCTGTTTCAATCACAAAAAACATAGTTCAAATTCTTTACGTGTTTTCAAAATTGATGTTGATCTATTATTAACTAATAATATAGCCAAACTTTTATATATGATACTATAGAAACTCTACTTTTGTCTTTTAGCCTTAACAGAAAAATTTGAATGGACAACTTCGAACTGTATCCCTTCTTTAAATAAAAAAATTTTATATTCAATTTGGCTAGATCTATTAGCGTTTCATTCTAGCTTGACCCAGGCTTGGTCACCAGGTCAGAGCTTACTTTTGCCAGGCCTGAAAATGATGAAACTTATATCAATACAGATGAATTTTCAACAGAATAATTGAATGACTAACCAAGAAATATGTTCCATTTACGAAAGAAAAAAATGGTACCATATTGTTGAACTTTCAAGCTATTAATATTTTCAATAAAATAGGTTTCTCTGAGATTAGTGAACATGATAAAAAGAAGTTCGATTTAAATAGGCATAAATCCATAGAAATTTACTGTTGGAAATTTAAGCACGCTAACAAAAACTTCTTGACTCTTCCTGGCCAAAGAAATTCAATGACATTTCCAGGTATTCCTGCTGTACATTTGCAAGGTCGACGCACTTACAATTCATTCTTAGATTATTACTTCTACTTATAAAAATTGATTCTGCAATTGGCAATTGCAAATCTTAATGAGAGTGAGGGCAGGAATGCGTCGCGGATATTGCGAGTCATCACAGGAACGATTAACATCGCGATCTGGGCACCGTTATCTTCCTAGTTTAAAACCGAGCGTTCTATATATTATCACGGAAGCCTGCAAGGATCGCATCGATCGCATCGTCTTCGGGGCTCAGCTCAGCTCAGAGAATAATTACTTGGATCTCCCTAATATGTTGCTCGATAATACAGCAAATGAATTTCTCCAAGCACGCTACTCACTTTCGTTCGAAAACTCGACTTGAGCGCTGACTTTTAGTAGGCTGTTTCATGTCGATCGTTTGATATGGCGGGTTAAAGGCCACGCTTTACAGTAGGTAATCGGCCACTGAAAACCTCCCGAGTTGCACGTTACGGTGTACATTTACTAATTTGTATCCGCTGGCAGTTCACTTTAATCAGAGTAGTCAAACTTGACATGGCTGCGAAAAATACTCGGCTAATAAAACACTCTCGCTTTTATTCACACTTTCTTCCACTCACGGTACTTACACTTTCACCCGTATAAAACCTATGCATTAGACTTAACCACTTCTTTATAAGGAATGTAGAAATTTAGTCATTTTCTTCCTAGACATTTCAAAGATATTTTACCAATCTTTAACATACGTTCTTCGAGGGAAAACATTAATTGACTTTTCAACTTTCAATAAATTCAAGATAAAACTGTACAGGCATCGGACTCTCGTCACTATTTTTTGACACTTTATTCAACGAAGCAACTATTTTGAAAAAAATGACACTAATGCTGTACAATTTTCTCAAATTGCTCACCAATGCAACTATTTTTTCACCTTGCCTTCGAATATATTTTCAAACTTCTTCGCTAGATTGGCTAAAACGACATGTCCGTCATGCAATGTTAAAGGTTTTAAGGGATTTCTAAAAATTTCATCACATTTCATTGGTTTTTAAAGGTCTGTGAGAACGCACCAAAGTTCTGATGTACCCCCACTCCTGGAATTCCTCGAGGCTGCCGTAATTAGTATCTTCAGTTTTGGTTGGTCTTTCACCCACGTAGGTGGACAACGTGTGGTTTTCTACGCAAAAAGTGACAAATTAGTATGAACGTATGGGCATTCGGTCTAGCAGACCGCACCACGCTCCTGATACGTGGGTACCTCCACCCACTAATGTAAAAGATTATTCATAATTAAAGTTGATGACATTGATTAATTGCTTACATATTCCAAGGTCTCTTCATTTACTGTTATAAGTTGAATAACACAAACTTCTTTACTTACTTAATTAAATATAAATATATACAAAAATCTGTGAGATCTCAGGCCCATATTAGTGCAAAAATAAACTTCTAGGAATTTCTAAGGATTTCAAAAAGATTGAGATGTTTTCCAGGTATCTCTAGATGTATACCAAATTTTTAAAAGAAGTCAACCCCTCGATTTATTACTCAATGTTTACCAATTGCATTAGCTGCTTTGCTACAATTTTTCAACAATTCTGTATCTATTGACACTATTTTGAATTTCACATGTGTCCGAGGCCTGTCTGCATCATCGACTGACAGATAAATTCAAAGGTGAAAGTTTAATACGGATGAAAAAGTTTTAAAGAAAAATGGTGATGCAGTGTTGGCCTGATAATCAATGTTTGTTGCTTTGAAGATTTTTCAATAGCAGGCAGCGAGAGCATGTTAATTATCGTGTACGGTCGGATTGGCTGTATTTATCGTGATAGGCTTGCGTAGGCTTTCCAGCAAATTTATTACTTTTACTGCACGCGCTACTAGCAAATAATCATTCTTTCGATCAATGCACGATTAGGTGCAGCGAGGAAGGCAATTTATATTACGCTAATGTGAAAAATACCTCTCAAAATAATTTAGTATTAATTGTTTCGTTGAGTCAGTAAAACGTTTCGTGAATATATCCAGGAATGAAACACCTCTTAAAAGCTTATCGCATTGAAAGTGAGAGTGGAATTATTAAAATGTTTTATTTAACAATGGTGTTGATTAAAATATTTTCATTATAGCTTTATTAACAATTGACTGATATATATGTTTAATTAAAATATCTTGATTGCAAATTTTGAGTAACATTACTTGTAGATTGCGCAAGTTGAACGCACAATGTACATTTCATTTTCTGTTAGGAGTTAAGATCCTCAGGGTGTAATTAATCTAGGTACAGGGACATTCGTGCAAATTGTGTCCGTCGACCTGACTCGTATATCCGATGTACACAAACGAATGAAATATTAGCCACCCCCTCCATGTAGTAATCTCTGGATGTAGCACGCGGTGCGTTGACGAGGGTACGAGATTTCACTGATGAGAGTAATGCTGAACTACAGTTGCTTCAGTTCGTCGTGACACTACTGAGGTTTTTGTCAAGACTACGGGATATACACAGATATTCATAATACATTTGATATAACAAGCACATGGCGCTTCATACACCATATTAAAATGTAGAATTACCGGGAATTTTTTTATTTTTACTTGAGAAACCTATCAATTACTTTAAAGTCCTGAAGTTCTTTAACAGATGAGTAAAGGGCTTTCTAGAATATTCTCAAAGGTTACTGTTTTTATCTCAATTAGTATAGTTATGCGATAAACAAGAATGATTTATTGCTTCCTGATAGACAATACAGTTATCTAAAAAATGCATGTCTTCAATTATTTAATGCGCATTATCATTTTATAAAGTCATCAATAACTTTCGAGAATATTCTAGAAACTTAGCACTGACACGAAGCACTTGAGCTGTTGAATGGTGTTGATGTCGGTAACAGGAATCTATGATCAGCAATTTTGAAATCAGAATTGGCTAATTTCTTTGCTTAAGTACATTTTTTTTAGGCACGACAGATTTTCTTTCATGTAAATATTGTATCGTACGTATTCGTACCGATATTTTCTTGACGCAATGCTATTTTTTTCATGTAGATACTGCTTTACAATAAAAAAATTGTACAATTTCAAAACAGCAGGTCTCGAAATTAGAAAATCTTTCAAATGCAAAAGTTGCTACGCAATGCGTTCAACATGAATATTTTTCAGTATAATGTCCTTAGAATTCTACAACCTAAAATTGGAAATCTTCCATATTTTACAATTAAAAATTCAAGATATTCTTTAGTTTACCCAAGTTTAGAAAAATATATGGAAAAAGTGTCTCTCTGGCAGGTTTGTAATCATAAACAACAATCAACTGAGGGGGAAAAAGTAGACCATCATGATTTTTTACTCTACTTTTTTCAGCTATTAGTTTTCTTCCTGCGCTGCCTTTTCTCTTTACTAGGTGCTTTCTTCTTACCGTTAATTGCACTCCTCCTTCATCTTTATAATAATTTTCTTCTTCCCTTCTTTTCCTCAATAGATAGCCCCGCCAATATAAATTGCACTTAAGACGCAGATTCCTAAAATTACGCATCATTTTTTTACGTGGATGCTTTTATTCAAATACGAAAAAAAAATGCTACGATAGTGGATTATAACACTTCTTTTATAAAAGAAAATAACAACTTTTCTGCAAAATAAGAGCGACAAGAAACAAGAATATCGTTAAAACAACTGTTTTTATTCATATTTATTTGATCATGTCGAGACGAGGAAAAGATTTACTACCGTATGGTTAAACGCTTACGTTTTAGTTATATTTATCCAGTATTTTGTGGCATGTTCCAAAAGAGAAAATTCTAGCTGAGAAAAGGGATCCCATGCTCAGAAAAATCACTCCGGAAAACTTTGACTGCCTCGGCGAAAATCCATTTTTATCGCACTATAGGGTCCGATCGATATATCTCGTTCAGGATACGGGCTCGCGATCCGATAAATGAATGGGGCAATATTTCTGTGGGAAAAACGCTTCATTGCAAGTTAAGATGTTGGGATATGTGGGCTGCCTATATAACATCTACTGCCTTTAAAGGAAAATGAATTAAAAGAAGTTTTTAAAAATAATTTTTTTTTCAAAATTACATACATTATAAAGAACTTTTAACGTGAAATAAAAAGATAAACATTTAAATTCATTTGTGTAAAATTTAAGATTGGAATGATTAAAATTTAAATCCAGTTATGTACCCTTCAAGAAATGAGGTTTCATGACAAGCATTTGTGTTAAACTACATTCTATTTACGTGTCAATTCTGAATCTCTCTTGTTGGTACCGTTGTTTAAAAATCGCGCGCAGTGACGGGAAAGCATGAAGCCGTCAATCAAATCAGCAAGAGAGGAATAATTTGCAACAAGTAAATGACATTCGACATTTCGACATTTTATCGCCTGGTATTATGCTAATTTTACGAAAGTTATCATATTCACAAATAAAGTACCTCCGGCAACAGGCAATAATCATTTCAGCCGAATTTGGAATGAATAATTTATTTCCATTCACAGCTATGGAGTCTATAATTTATCACAATATTGAACTATTTCAAATTTCATACCCTAGATCCAAACTATTTTTCAGCTCGTTTTTCTGTGAATTTATCTTCGACCGCAGTACATATTTTCTGCTCTGTCGTGCTCTTTAGCCTTAAGTTTTTATTGAACAAAAAGCAAATATTTATAGTTTACTTCCTTAGTTTAATTACAAACCCCTTTTTTGTAATCACAGAAACTAATCAGTCAGAATTCCGGTTTGCTTCACCAGGTAGAATGTTTAACAACGAATAGTAGGAAAAACTTTTCCCACCGATCAGACATTGTCATGGAACACTCGTGATTGGTCAAGCGCCTCAAGTAGTAAGTTTTGCGACCTATGTTTTCTCGTTGTTCAATGAACTTTACCGAACGACCGTTGCCTACTGAGAACTGCATTTTCATCCTGCGAGAGAAGACGATCCTAGAATAATGAATATTCATTTCAATGGTTTAACCACTCCTACCTTGCCTGACTAACATGTAAACGCTGAATTGTCTTTCGACTAATGGAACGGAACGAAGAACGCTCGAGCAAGAACTTTACGGCAAACTAATTTTTAAAACAGAAAAAATTTCGACTTGCCTCAGAATCTCCTCAGCTTAAATTTTCATCGCAATTTATTATATTTAGAGGGAAAATTATTCGACGCATTATTTTGACAATCTGAAATTTTGATTACGCTTTCAATTGTATTAATCATTGACGCTAATTTTGCCTCTGTTTGATAAACGGTTGAGTTATCATGGTAGCATAATTAATCAAACGTTGAGTACATTAAGAATTCAATAAATCAAATATTTCAGTCTCTATAGTTATTGCCAATATTCGCTTTACTATTGCTACATAAATTAATTTAAAGTAGAAATTGCATATACCGATCGTATTTAGAGGGATACCATTTTGATAAAACTTGAAGGTGAAACAGAAGATTTTTTCATGCCATTCAGCAAGTGGAGCTGAAATGAATTATGCCGGAGACTTTTTTCACCAAGACAGTTTTACTAAGCACCCCGTTAATAGGTCAGACGTGAATGATACATCTCGCAAATATCGTGCACTGAAGACACGATCCGAGACTGTAAGCTTGCGGAAAATGAAAAATAGCCTCAAAGTGGAACTTAGAGTGGACAGAAAAGATATTCTTCATAGCGCATCAATTGAAACTTCCGAGTTTCGATACCTGTAGAGCGGGTTGAAACACGGTGTTTGCATCCCTAGGGTTGAAACATTTTGTCTTCGAGTTTCGGTACGTGTAGAGCGGGCTGAAACATGTTGTTTGTATCCCTAGGGTTGAAACATTTTGTTTCAACTCTAGGGTACACAGGTAGGTTGGTAGGTAGGTAGGTAGGTAGGGTCTACATGTACCTGCATTTGAATTTTCAATAGATTTGCTGCTCTCTAAAGCCGAATTAGTAGATAACTACTAATTGGTAGTAATTATGTACTAATTGAATTTGTGCAAAATCGTTTACTGGTAATTAGTAGAAATCTAATAATTCAATATGTAACAATAAGTTTCTGAATGAATTAGTAACCATATCTACAAAATGAATTATTAGTTATATACCAAATATATTAGTACTTATCTACTGTATATCTATATTAAATATTAAAAGATCTTATTCATTCAAAAGTTCTTAAAAATTGAAGAGCTCATAAGAATTTATGAAGAGGGCTTCGTGAAGCCTATAGTTATTTAAATTGAAATTATGATAAGGAAATGTGCAAGAATTTGACAGAAGCTTCTGGATCACAGACACAAACATGATTTCACAAATAATAATATTTTTGTTGGCACAAAATGATTGTTTAATTTTATTGGATCCAAAATTCTTTAAAATTACATTAAACATTTTTGTATGAAAAATCGTAATTTTTATATTATTCAAGAATGCGAGATACGTAAAATCAAATAGTGTCAATCGTTTCAAAAATTTGAGTCAATTTTCAATTTAGAAATTGTCGATTTAGTTTTTGCCTGATTAATTTTTGCAATTATTTGATTACAAAACAATTTTTCTTACTTTGAACGAATTACTAAACTTGTAATAAAAAATTCATTTTACTTTCTTTTAAAGATATTAGAAAACTTTAATAAATTTTAATAAATTTTATATTTACATTTTTGAGAACGCTGTTTAGATTTCCTGATTTTTTTTCGTATTAATCACAAGTTTCCACTAAAATCAAAAAACTTATAACTTACTTATTACTTATTATAATATTCTATTATAATTTAATATTTATGCTTCTCTTGCACCTTAAAGTTGTCTTGCGTCAGCAGAACATGAATTTAAACTTAAAAAAATACTGCTGTGTTTTGTTCTGAATTTACAAAATGTTCTGAGCTTCAATTCACTCCAAGCTATAATCAACTTTAATTAATGTAAATAGAAAAAAATTTGATATAAAATATGCAAAAAATATGAATGATTGACGATCAAAAAGGAAATACAAATTCTAGCCTAAGTTTTAGGTTAGAATATTTCGATAGTGAATATTTTATGTAAAAATGGATAAAAATGTATTTCAAGTATATTATTTTGTTAAGATAAGTTACTTGAAGGTTGAAATACCTTGCAACTTATATTACAAAATAAAAATAATGATTTTTTTGACATAAACAGCTGGAACATAAAATTTATTTTTTCACTTTTTTAAATATTGTATCGTTCATACGCAAGAATTATTAATATAACAATATAGAATAAAAATATAAATTGAGAAAACATGACACTTTCTTAATTTAAACTCAAAATCAAGAAGAAAGTATTTAAGAATATATTCAATAAATTCAGTTTTTCTATAAAAATAATATGCATTACTAGGAATGTAACACACCGATCGCAACTCGTGTGAATGCAGCCCTCGCTTCGCTCGGGCGGCAAACTTAGCACGCGTTACAATCGCTGTGTTTCATATCCCTTGTAAAGCAACATACTATTATTTATTTTGATTAGTAGAAAAAATTGGTAATATTAGTCATTTTTCTTCCTCGATATAAATTACAGGCCTCTAACTCATTTAAGAAATTCAAAATAGTGCCATGCATTTTTTAAAATATATTTAAATATTAATCTTTCGAATTTTTGAAAGTATCCTAAAAACTTTTAAATTTCTTGAAATAAGTTAATATTCACTAAAATTTATTAAAAACAGTGGAATTCTGTCAAAATCCTTTAATTTTTGAAATAAATTGAAATCTAAAATAATTCTTTTAAATCTTATAAAACACACTGCATTTCTTAAATTCCTTTAAGATTATTAAAATCCTTCAAATCTTGTGCGATATCCTTAAAATGCCTTGAAATCCCCGAGTAATCTCACAAAAATGGTCCCATGAAGGTTTTTAAGTCTCTTTAAATTTCTTGGAGTCTTATAAAATATTCGAAAATCTTTCAAATTCTTTGAAATCCATTAAACTTTTTTGCACCTTTAAAGTCCTTAAAGATCAAATTAAATCGTGTAGGTCTGGTAAAATCTCTACGAATGCCTTGAAATACTTTGAAATCCCGTAAATTATATTGAAATGTGTGATATCTCTTAAAATATCTTCAAAATCTCTTTCTCGAAAGTCGGATGTAATATCTCGGAAAAGGGTTTTTCTCGGATGTTGTTTTTTGTGTCAGGATATATGTTACTTTTATGGTTTCATAGAATTTAGTAATAGCTCGCAAGTCCTTTCTTGTTTAAAAGTAATAATCAAATGCATTAAAGTTAAATCATTTTTTTGAGTCCCCTGTAATATTCAAGATTTAACAATTTGCAGCGGGACCCTTCACTTAATATAAAATTTATAATTAAATTAAAATAACTTACAGAAAGTGTGTACAATTTCAATAAACGGAACTCACCTGAAACAGAAACATTTTTGTTAGTTGGTATTATTAAAAATAATCTTCAAATTCATTAATTAATTTGCTAAACGCTATGAAATTCCTATAAGTCTTTGGAATCTGTTGAAAACCACTAAAATCTATTAAAATTCCTTGGATTTCTTTCACGACTTGAACTTTCTTAGCCTCTTGCAAAATAACCTAAAATCTTTTAAATCTACTGAAATTTTTTAAATGTTTAAAGACCTTTTTATAGGTATGTACCACTGTGCTACGTGACTATATTAGGTTTTTTAAATATAATGTGACTGAGAACAGGGTTTTAGAGCCTTAGCTAAAATAATATTACTCAATTTGTATTTTCTTAATAAAATAAAAACTCAAATAGGCCAGCCAGACGCCGGAAACAATAACATGTATTATTTTTTGTTTCAAAAATCTTGAAATCCTCTACAATCTGATGAAAATAAAATCCTTTGGAATGTATTGAAACGTTTAGAAATCCCTTGAAATCTTTTTGTAATTTTTTTTACATTTGAAATTCATTGAAACCGTTTGAAACTTCCATTTTTGAGATGGCGTAGAGTAAACCGCCCGATACAGTAGATAATAATCCTACGAACTACCGTATAGATAGTAATCATTAATTTTAAATACAAATGTGTGTAAAATAATAATTTTATTATCAATAGTTAAGACCGATACATGTTAATATATTAAAATTAGAATTTATTGCTTTGCTTATATTTGTGCTTATAATTAATGATTATCTACGAAAAATTTGATACAATAGTATCATTAGTATTCAATTTTTTTCAAAATAATTATAAAATAAATGCATCGTTAGAAAAAAGTATCAAAAATGGTCAATATTGTCGTGATTTCGAGACCTGACGTAATTCCTCATTTGCTGTAAACAATTTTTCCACTGGGCATTTATTGTCAAAAAAATATTCTTCAGGGGCCTTCCAAAAATCAAGTGATTTGTTTAGGATGCAGGGGGGCAATGGCTTTGTGGTTTATGGAAGCCCATTTACCATTCAAGGACGAAAAATCACCTCTAGATTCAATAACTTGAAAAAAGATTTTTCATATAATAAAAATTGTTATATTATTTAAATTTTATGAATGAAGAGTCCGAAGATAAATGAACATGAGTAAACAGCCGCATTCTAATGCATACAAAAATCACAGCTAGCGTGAACTTGAGGGACGAGAAGGAGTAAGTACAGTTATCCTCACTTGTTACTCTCACTTCCGGTCTTCTGGCATCTCGACACTCGCATGGAGTCATAGGCATAGTCAGGCAGACACAGACCTTGCCACGCTGGAGTTCAAGTCAAACGACCACGGATTGGAAAATACGATACATCATCCCATTCAACTGCCGACTTTCATTTTGCGATCGATAAGGTAAAATGTACCTTAGGAACGCCCATTCATTAAATAATGCTGATTTTTTATATTTTAGTAACCCTTCCTCCATTCCATGGATTTGAAGATTTTATACTTTTTACTGGATATTAAAAACATCAACTATTTTTAACATGAATGAGATTTCAAGGGATTTTAAGATATTTCAAAGGATACAAACACAGTATATTCCAGAGATATTAATTATACGGAATGTATACGGAATTAATTATACGGAATATTACGGAATTTAAGGAGAGTTCAAAAGATTTCAGGGGATTTAAAGAGTCACGTGACTTCGAAGAAGTTTTAAGAAATTCATGTGATACAGGTAAGGCTATCAGAGGCATGTTATGTTTATTTTAGTCTTTTTTTTTCTTTAAGGGAAAAAAATATTTTTAATTTAATTTTTGGCACTGAGGAGGACCCCTATCCGCACGACTTTTAATTACAAATATCCTTACGACCCGAATGCCAATATAAAAAATTTCAAAATAAAATTGAATAACTGG
>JAAAKG020018698.1:3169-20445 GCA_010014905.2 Druon quercuslanigerum
AGTTCTCGATTTTAGGGGATTCTTTGAAATTGTTTTTTGATTTTTCATTATCTTAGGGGTTGAAAACGAGAGTATTCTGGAAAAGATAGCGAAATGCAGCTTTTTTTTAGTACCTTTAGACATCAAATCAAACTCTTCTAAAACATAAAGTTTTAGGTCTGGATTTTAGGGGGTTCTTTGAAATTGTTTGTTTAATTTTTCATTATCTAAGGGGTTGAAAACGAGAGTGTTCCTGAAGAGATAAAGGAATGAATCTTTTTTTTAGTATCTTGGAACGTCAAACGAAACCATTCTACAAGATAAAATTTTAGTTCTCGATTTTAGGGGATTCTTTGAAATTGTTTTTTGATTTTTCATTATCTTAGGGGTTGAAAACGAGAGTATTCCGGAACAGATAGCGGGATGACACTTTTCTTAGTATCTTAGGATATCAAACAGAACCATTCTAAAACATAAAATTTTATGTCTGGATTTTAGGGAATTTTTTGGAATTGTTTTTTGATTTTTCATTATCTTTGGGGTTGAAAACGAGGGTGTTCCAGAAGAGATAGCGGAATTAAACTTTTCCTGGTATCCTTGGACATCAAATGAAACGATTCTTAAGCATAACATTTTATGTCTGACTGTTGGATCATTTATTATGATTGTTTTACTTTTAGGGGTTGAAAAAGGGGGTGTTCCGGAAAAGATGGTGAAGCTGTACCTTGTGGATGTAATTTTTAAATCAAAGAATCTTATAATCAACACTGAAATTTTAGGTCTAGAAGTTCTGTCATTCTTTATGATTTTTTCAATTCTTAGGGCGTATTTGGGGTGTGTTTCAGAGTTGTTAGGGGGTTGAAACTTTTTTTGTTATCGTGGGACTCTTAATTGAACCATTTGAAACCATAAAATTATAGGCCTGGATGTTGGATCATTTATTATGATTTTTTTATTTGTAGGGGTTGAAAAAGGGGGTGTTCCGAAAGAGATAGTAGAGCTGTACCTTGTGGATTTAATTTTGTCATCAAAGAATCTTATAATCAACACTGACATATAAGGTCTATACGTTCTGTCATTTTGTATCATTTTTTCGATTATTAAGGGTTGAATTGTGGTGTTTTCCGGTAGTTCTAGGGGAGGGAGGGGGGACTTTTGTGGTTAAATTCGGTCATCAAATAGATCCATTTAAAAATTTCAAATTTTAGCTCACGCGCAAAAAAATTTGCTTATAAATTCGTTTTCTTTAAACGTTGGAAACTTCAGCGGGGTAAATGTTCACTCAAATGTTCAAATTTTCAGAAATAGTTGCACCTTCACCTAAAAAGTTTAATTTTCAAGGCAAATAACCATTTTTAAACCAAAATAATTCACTTTCAACAGAAAATGGAACAGTTGATATTTCAACTAAAAATATGAATCCCAAACAAAATAAATGTTTAAATCGAAAAACGATAAAATATCTACAAAAATAGATGAAGTTTTAAAAGAAAAAACACGCATCTTCCATGAAGTATTAGATTTCTAATTGAGAACGATTTTTCAATCAATAAAGGAAAAAAATCTAAACCAAGCTGTTGAATTTTCAAGCCAAACAGGCGAATAATTTTCTACAAAATAATTTACTTTAATCCCGAAAATACGAATTTTATATCAAAAAGTGAATATTGAATAAAATAGTTCAATTTTCAACAAATAAAATGTATATTTAACAAGGATCTTTTAACCAAATGTAATGACTGAGTTTTTAACTCAAAATTATTAATTTTCAGCAGAAAAATGAATAGTTAAAAAATTGATTAAAAAAAGCTGATTGAAAAAAATGGTTAAATCTTCAAGCAATATAATACATTTTTAACAAAGTGGTGCCATTTTCAGCCAAGCTTATGTATTTTCCATTAAAAAGATGAGATTTTAACAAAATTGTTGAGTTTCCAACAGAATAATAAACTTTTGAACAAAATAATAAATTTTTTAACCAAGAAGATAAATTCTGAACCAAAAAGATAATAGTAGACATAAACAAGAAAACGAGAAAAAGGGGAAGTTTTTAAAAATAAGGGGAAGAAGAGAAATTCTCGAAAATAGTAATACAATGTGCTTAAAATTTTCCATTCCGCTGATTATAACCTGGCAGAATACATTCATCAGTAGAAAAGATCGATTATAGTCAGCCACAAGGAGTGCAACCACGGAAAGAATTTCCATTAAAACTAAAACCTTTTTTGCATATATGTAAAAGAGTGCATATTCAGTTAACTCTAACGTTGAAAGGTTTCTGTTAAATAAAATTCCAGATTAAATTGAACTCCACCTGCCGATGACATGTCAGAAAAAAATACTAAAGAAATATTGCTCGACTGATATAAATTCACTTATATGTATGAAAAATAATTAAACGTGCTGAAAGAGATGTATAGAAATTGCATTTGCCAATAAATAAAAATGCAGCTAAGCTACGTAGCAATCTCTGCAGGATTAATTATTGTTTTAACGAGCAGAAATTTGCATTTTATGCACGAACTCCTGCAATAGAAATATGATTTTAATTTGCTCGGGTGCGAGTATCGAATCGTATTATTAGTATTTAAGTAAATATTATTTAAGTATTTCTACGCAATGGAAATAAATTTCAATTATTTAATCAAAGAAAATAAATCAGGATGGGCAAATCCATTTATCCGAGATATATCCGCAGGTTTTCTATATTACATAAAGCAATAGTTAAACATTTCTTTGAACCTGTATTTAACTGTTCGAGTAGTTCCATATTAATTTCTTACTATTTTCTAGAATTAATTAGTAAATGATTAAAAAATATTTGAACAATTTCTTTGATTGGTATTTTTCCAGCCTCAAAGCTTAATTGCTCTAAAAACTAACTATTTTGTCTGCTGTTGAGAATTTTCAAATTATGTGAGTTAAACACTTTCCTTCCCGACCCACCCCTCCACTGGCCCTCCCTTCACTTCCCCTTAATCACTTCCAATAACTTCCCCTACTTTCCCTCATTTTCTAACACTTCTCATTAATTGCACCCCCGCCACCTCCCTCATTTTCCAATACTCCCCCTACATCTCCTATCATTTCTCATCAATTCCGCACTAATTCCCATTCCTTCATTACCGATCACTTACCCTGACGACCCCTCACCACCTTAATTTCCCCTAACTGCTTCTAGTTCTCCACCCCTCACTTCTCCTACTGCCCCACAGCTAATTTCTCCTCACTATCACTACCTCCCTCCACTTCCTTCATTTGCCTTTCGTGCTCTTTCCCAAACTTAATTTCCCCTCCCCTATTGCCTATACTCCCAAACCTCTCATTTCAACTTTCTTTCTCTACAACCTATCCCCTCATTTCCCTTGACTCCCCACCCATAATTTTTCATCACTTTCCCTATTACACTTTTACCTCATTTTTAATTGGTTCTTTTTGGTTTCTATATTATTTTGGTCCTAGAACATGTGCCAAATTACCGGAAGTTTGGATTCTCATCATAGTTTCCAGAGATACTTCTTTTTAGTTACCACATTCGATATGCCATTTTCAATTTTGTAATTCTGACTTTAATGTTCAACTGACTTTTAATATATGAGAGAAAGATTTTTGGGAGCAAACTAATACACCTATTGATAGGGCTCATTCTAAAGATACGATCAACTTAAAAAAAAATTCAAAAGTTTATAAATGCCCTTTTGCATGTTAACTCCATAATTATAGTTCTAGTCTTCTCTGATACGAAATTGATCTATTTTGCTTAGAAAGCCATCTCCTTGATTGAAAATTTAACTATTTTGTTAAAAATTCGTTTTCTTTTTGTTTCAGAAATACTAATAATTTCCCATTTTAAGTCCTAATTTTTTTCTCATTAAAACTCAACTACATGGTTCAAAAATAATGTATTGTGATACAAATTTTGTAGTGTTTAGTAGAAAATTAATCTTCTTAGTTGCAAATACATCCTTTTTTATTAAAAATTTTTCGTATTAAGTTGAAAATCAATCTATTTTAGTTAAAGATTCAACTATTTTATAAAAAATGGTCTTTTATGGTTGAATTCAACTATTTTATTTAAATTAAAATTCTTTTTTGCTGAAATTTTAACTAATAGATGCTTCGTTGAGAATTCGTTTTATCCACATGAAATAAGATTTGAGCTAAAAGGCTGAAAGTTCAAAAGACTAATGGACAAATTAATCAAAAGCTGAATAAAATTTTTTATTTTTATTATTTTATTTTTATTTTATTCACCATTTTAGTAGAAAATTCAACTATTTGAGTGTAAATTAACTTTTTTATTGGAAAATTATATTATTTTAGGGCTTAAAATTTAACTTTTTGTAGAAAAATCATATTTTGGGCTTGAAAATTCATCTAGTTGGTAGAAAATAAAACTCTTTAATTGAAAATAACTTTTTAGTTAAAAATACATCTATTTGGTTAGAAATTTATGTATTTTTTAAAAGTTGAACTATTAGATTAAAAATTAAATTTTTTGCTAAAAAAACATATTTTCATCTTTAAAGTTCGTGTATTTTTTTAAAGTTTCGTCTTTTGGTAGAAAATTATTTTTTTTTTGTTGGAAATTAATTCTCATAGGGTAAAAGTTTAGCTATTTGTTTAGTAATTAAACTATTTAGTTGAAAATAAAACTATTTATTTCAAAATTTAACGACTTAACACAGAATGAATTTTTTTTAAATAATATTTTGGCTTCAAAATTTAAATATTTTCTCTTAAATATTTTGTAGTTGAGTTCAAATCTTTTTTCTTTGAAGATTCGATTATTTGGTTAAAAATGCATCTTTGAAGGTTGAAAATTCATCTACTTTGTTCCAAATTGAATTATTCTGTCAAAATTCAAGTTTTTTGTTAAATTCATATTTTTTGTTCAAAATTCAAATGATGTGTTAAAAAACATTCATCTTTTATGGTGGAAAAGTCATCTTTCATAAATATTATTCATTATTCTCGGTCGAAAGTTAACTTTTTTGTGGAAAATTTAATTCTACTCTAAAGAAATCATCTTTTTGGTTTAAAAATTCAACTGTTTGGTGAAAAGTTCCATTATTTTGTTACAAGTTATGTTTTTTTACTTAAAAGTTCAACTATTTGGTTCTCAATGCAAATTTTTGTTGTTTAAAAATTCATCCTTTTGTTTTGAAAATTCACCTTTTTTTATAAAATCTTTTTTGGTTGAAAATTCCATTACTTTATTGAAAGCACAATAAATTTTCAAACTTAGAAATCTTAAGCGTTTTCTATTGAATTGAATATGTTATCAACAGTAATTTAATTTAAATAGAATATATTAAAGAAACAAATAAAATATATACCCACATTCAAAATTTAAAAGCGGTTGATTTTACGATTTGAAAAACGCTTTAATCCTCCCTTTATTTTAATAAAAAGAGTGTATTTATTCCTTGATTCAAATGAATGATTGTTATTTATTTTTGAAATTTAAAATAAAAATTAATTTTTTTGAAAAAATACTGCTTTAAACATTTTTTGTTAATAGCTTCTTTAGACACTTTAAATTCATTCAGAAGAAAAAGTGAACTGGAAATAATTCCATGGTCGAATTGAAATTTTTACTAGCTTAAATCAAAGCTTACGATTAACAATCTTAAGATAATTTATGATGTTTATTTATATGTTATAATCATAACGTGGTACCCTCAAACGTAAAATCTCAATTTGACTATAAAATTATTTCCAGCCTACTTTTTCTTCTGCATGACTCTTAATATTGATTTTCAAACAAAAACTATCATAATGTAAAAACATTGTTATGATGGTCTTAAGTTTCATGAAAAGAGCTTTCCGAAAAACTGTAATAAAAGTCCAATCAGATAATCCTAAAAGGAAGTTGTTGCTTATTATCTTGTGTCAGGGATTTAGAAATTCGAGAAGAAATTAATGGATGAGAAGGTTCCTATGCTCGAAACTGGGGGATGAATCAAACTGAAGCTAGCTATGTAGCTTTATAGAATTAAGATAAAATTTTTTTTTATATTTTCCTTTTTTTATTAGTAGTTAAAACAAATAAGAACAGAATTAGACAAATTTGGTTACGTAGACCAATATGCTGGAAGCTTTTCTTTTAGTGTGGTTTTTTTCGGTGTTTGATCAAATTGAAGCTGTTGGCATTTAGAATTGAGATGAAAAATAAAATGTACATTATCGTAGTTTAATTTTTTTCTATAAGTGGTTAAGAAAAGAAAAATAAGAACATTTGGTTATGTAGACCCCGAGAGGTATTTCACTCAGGATTCACAAGCAGGATTCACGAGTTATTCCGTCCGGAATCAGGCCGTATTCAGGTTGGAATCTCTTAGAATTCTGAGTTAAATGAATCCTAATGATTCCCATTGTATCCAAAATGAAATTAACAAAATTTATTAAGTTATGATATTTTTTATATCAATGATTAAAAAATAAGAAAAAAAGGAATATTTAGCTAATTAAATCCCTATGCTCGAAGGTTTTTATTTAGTATGATTCTCTTCTGGGATTGCTAAAATTTAAGCATATAGATTTGAGATGAAAAGTAAATTTTATTTTGTAAATTTTGTTTATAAATGATCACAAAATAAGAAACATGAGGCTGATTATTTGTTAACATATTAAACATATGAGGGAAAACGAAAAATTCCCTGAAACTTTTGTAACATTGTGCTAGTTCGAAGGAGTTATTAATTTTCATCGTGAATAATATTCTTTAACATTGAAGAATCCTTAACAAGATTAAAATCAAATTTAAAATCCTAATTAACGTCGAATAATCAAGTTAATAAGCAGAATTTTTTAAAAATAAAATCAAGAATCCAACGACTAAATTTGGACAATCAGTATAAAATGTGCCCATTCCAATTTGAAAAAAAATCAAAAAAGAAATAAACAGAAAAGAGGAAAGAAAAAATGAGAAGGCAACCATCCAAATCCCCTTCCCTCTCTCTTTAAAAAAAAATTCTCATCTATTCTATTCATCCATTATCATTTTAAAAAAAGAAAGAGGGAAGGGGATTTGAATGGTTGCCTTATCATTTTTTCTTTCCTCTTTTTTGTTTATTTCTTTTTCTTTTCTTTTTAGGGAAGAAAAGTATTTTCGACGTTTTTCAGATTGGAATAGGAACATTTTATGCTGATTGTCCAAATTTAGTCGTTGGATTCTTGATATTATTTTGAGGAAATTCTGCTCATAATATTCTTTTTTGCAAATATATTAAATATTTAAAAATTGCACATTTTGGTTCTTGCATTATGTTTAAATTATGTCAACATTTTTCAACCACGAGAAGAAGAATAAATAAATTACGTATAACAAGTTTATTTAAATTCATTATGACATTTTTGACGTCTCTTATAGAATTCCGTGTAACTTCGAAAAGTTATATTGGGATTGATTAATATTCCATGCTTGTTTCAATTAGCATATTAAAAAGAAAAATAATTAGAAAGAGAAAACTTACATATAAAGTAAAAAACTAACCGGCATCCAACCCTGGCATGAATCCTCCGAACTACAAGATCTTTGATTGTAATAGTAAAAGTCTCTGAAAGTTTACTCTCAAGAATACACTTGTCGAAAAACGAAAAAAAAAATTCAACTATCAGGTACAACAATAAGTTTCCGAGCGACACCTACAATTTAGAAACGGATTTTTTTGAAACACTAACAATTCCTTCAAATTCGCGATGGTTACTAAACAGCTTAGGACACCGAATTACCGAAAACTACGTACTTTTCATGATTCAATGTATAAAGATACTTTATTTTTATAAAAATAATAAAGAACAGTTTCAGGAATGCGTTGGGGCAGCCCAATTTTTGCGAAAGGTGGAGCTTTTTTATTAGCTGAGGGCTGCCCTCTTTGGTCTTTTGCAACACGTAAAACATAATTCAACAGTCAAAACAAATATGAAATATTTTCAAGGTGAGACATCCTACACAATAACAATTGATTTTTCGAGATATGAAAAGTAAAACATAAAAGATGTTTCTGCGACCTATTAAATCACTGATTAGGAGAGGAAAAGTCTCCAAATTTCCCTCTTAAGAATTTCGAATAAACTTGTCGAAACACAAATAAATGTCAGAATTCACGCAAAACAATAAATTGGAAAGATCGCCATTCCAGAAATCGATTTTTTTGTAAACAGGAAATCATTCTTGAAATACGTGATGGTTACAAAAGAGCTTAGAAAGCTGAACTTCCATAAAAAATGTACTTATCACGAATCAAGGAATAAATACACTCTTTTTTTTATCAAAATAAACGGAGAATGAAAGCGTTTTTCAAATCGTAAAATCAACCGTTTTTAAATTTTGCATGTGGGTATATTTTTTTATTTAATGTTTCTTTAATATATTTTTTTTAAATAAAATTACTGTTGATAACATATTCAATTCAATAGAAAACGCTTAAGATTCCTAACTTTTAAAATTTATTGTGTTTTCAATAAAGTAATGGAATTTTCAACCGAAAAAGATTTTATAAAAAAAGTTGAATTTTTAAAACAAAAAGATGAATTTTTAAACAAGAAAAATTAGCATTAAGAACAAAAAATTTTAACTTTTAAGTAAAAAACATAACTTGTAACAAAATAATTAAACTTTTCACCAAACAGTTAAATTTTTAAACCAAAAAGATTATTTCTTCAGAGGAGAATTGAATTTTTCACAAAAAAGTTTACCTTCGACCAAGAATAATGAATATTTATTCATGAAAGATGACTTTTTCATCATAAGAGATGAATATTTTAAACACAACATTTGAATTTTGAACAAAAAATATGAATTTAACAAAAAACTTGAGTTTTCGACAGAATAATTCAATTTGGAACAAAATAGTTGAATTTCCAACCTTAAAAGATTCACTTTTAACCAAATAATCGATTCTTTAAATAAAAAAAATTTAAGAATAACTAAAAAATATTTAAGAGAAAATATTGAAATTTGAAGCCAAAATATTATTTTTCAACAAACAAATTCATTTTGTATTAAGTCGTTAAATTTTCAAATAAATAGTTTAATTTTTAACTAAAAAGTTTAATTTCTAAACAAAAAGCTGAATTTTTACCCTATGAGGATTAATTTCAACAACAAAAAATATTTTCTACCAAAAGACGAATCTTCTAAAAAATAAATGAATTTTCAAGATGAAAATACGATTTTTAAAGAAAAAAGGTCAATTTCAAGCCCTAAAATACATATAATTCAATAAAAAAAGGTTCATTTACACTCAAATAGTTTAATTTTTTACTAAAATTACTAAAATGGTGAATCCAGAACAAAAAAATGCATTTTTCCCATCGTAATTGCATTGTAAACCAAATAGTTTATTTTGAGCAAAAAAAAACTAATTCTTAATGAAACATCTATTAGTTAAAATTGCAATAAAAAAGAATTTTAATTGAAATAAAATAGTTGAATTTAAACATAAAAGACTATTTTTTTAATAAAATATTTGAATCTTTAACTAAAATAGATTGATTTTCAACTTAATACGAAGCATTCTTAACAATAAAGGATGAATTTGCAACTAAGAAGATTAATTTTCTACTAAAAAATAGAAATTTGTAACACAATACATTAGCTTTGAACCATATAGGTGAGTTTTAATTAGAAATAGCTTAGGACTAAAAATGGAAAAGTTAAATTTTAGTTTAAAAAATTATTTCTTTACCAAAAAGAAAACGAATTTTTAACAAAATAGTTAAATTTTATATCAAAGATCAATTTTGTATTAAGGAAGACGAATATTAACCAAATAGTTTAGTTTTCAACTAAAAAAGATATTTTAAGCAACTAGAGGAAGTTTTAACTTGAAAAAATGAATTTACAACCAAACTTTATTAAAGAATTAACTCAATTTTAATTCTGAAGATTATAAACTGCAAAACGTTTTAAATCAGATAAACGGCTATATTTAAAATTATATATATTACCAAATATACCATTCAAGTTGTTGATTCTAAGTATGGCTATTAACCCTTGAAAGACTGCTGTGAAAAATACGTGTCCCAACATCTAGAGGTAGATCTTCACAATAGTTTAAAAAGATAAGCAGGATTCAGGAATCTCCTTGTAGAGTAGACTCTACGACACTTCTTGATTTTAGGGCTGTAGAGGAAGCGAACAGGAAGTGTCAGATAACTCTCTCTCCTGCGTCAAGCCGCGTTCGGCGTAGTTAGGCGTAACCGGCCGCGTATGTGTGTACGTGAGATCAGGCAATCGGGAAACGAGAATGGTCGTAGCGAGAAATGTCGTAGAGTCTACTGTATTGACAGTGCCCGGGTGGCAGCCCCACCTATGCCGGAGGCTAGATGTCGAATTAGACATGGAAAATTGTTTAAAAAGTTCTTTTTTTGGTAATAAAAATAATTTTCTTGCGATTTAAGCACAAGGGAATGGATATTTGAGATTTTGAACACCTTCTAAATTATTAATAATTACTCATAAAAATGGTGCAATGCACTGCTTTTAGATTTATAGTAAATCCGAAAATATTCTGCCATTATTAAAAGCTAATTATTGAAGTAATAAATACCTGAAAGGGCAGAATGTTGACCATAATTAAAAAAATAATAATTCAATAAGTCAAAGAAAAGTTTTTATGAGAAAAAAGGAAGAAGTGACAGTACAGAACATCAAATATAGGCCAAAATCACGTTTTTTGCACTTTTAGGTTAGAATATTTAAAAATCCTGAATTGCAAAAGCATTTCTGAGCCCGGATTTGGATTCAGCGACCAAAAGTTGATATTAGTAAAAATAAAAATAAATTTTGGTACAAAAAATTAATAATTAATATAAATATTGTGAACAATAAATATAATGAGCAATACGCAATATAAAATATGCCTAATTTCAAATGTTCTAATGGATGTATAGACAACTATGAATCGTTTTTATGAGCTGATATCTATTTTTCAAATAAACAAATTCAATTAATAAAAGCGAAATTTAATATTTCTTCATATAAAGATGCATTTTTATTTTTTTTAAACCATGCTTTAAAATACCTCGCGGAAGGTATAACAATGTAAAATATTTTCAAATATTAATATTTATCTTTTTATAAATGGTATGACTAATTGCCTTATTAATTTTACTTTTATTCATTCAGTTAAAATAATTACTTGTCCTACGTTTTTAAAAACTCAAAAACAGTTTTTTTTTAAACGACCATATCACAAGGATAGCAGACACTCAGTTATATCATTAAAACGAATGGCAAATATTAATTTGCGATAACGATTTACACATGGATAATTATGTAAGGTTCTTAAAACCAAATTAATTAATTTATTTATTTTCAAACTAATTTCTTTATAAAGATGTCAATTTTATTTATTTTAAAGTGATTTGTAATTGGATACCTTTCTTATATATTACTTTCTATAACAGTTGTGAAGTAAAATTTATTCTACATGGAAAATTCAACATTTCATTTTTCTTTATGAAATATATTGGTAATTGTTATACGACGAAAACTTCAAGTATCACACGTTATAAATTATAAACACTTTGTTATTCAAACAAGTTAGAGGCATGAATGATAATTTTTTCGAAAATACCTCATTTGTTATTTTATTATAAAATTCTAAATAGCAACAACAATTATTAACTCTTTATATTTATTAGTTTTCCTTTTACTCATATTTTTCAAAATTTAGGAGAAAAGAAGATTTCCTTCGGGAAAGGATGATATTACATGACATTTAATTTATATTTTAGATATTTTTTTCTCATCTTGGCCATTCCTGAAGTAAGTAGAACAGGGTCAATTTGGTCAGACACTAAAAGGTTGCGATTATACTACTTGCTCAATTGATATACGGTTTTAAAAATAACTAATAGAACTAAAAATAAATAAAAACATCTTACAAATTTTCGTTCAATATCGTTTATCTTATGTTGCTGTCTTATAAACTTAAAATTGTTTAAAATTTGACAGGAGACTAAGTTCTTAAAGTAAGTGTATTAAAAATGTAAAGTAATCTTCTACGAGGAAAAATTTCTGAAGATTTTTTATCGTTTTTGCAATAATTATTTTAAATAATATCATATAATAGGATCACATTTAAATTAATTTAACAAAAAAAGTATAGAATAAGTTTAACATGCAAAATGGTGTTCTAGATTTGAAGAAATTTCGATTAATAATTGTATCACTATTTTCTTTACTTAAGTTAATATTATAATAAATTAAAGTAAATTAAATTAAAAAATTGAAATTAACTTTAATTTAATTAAAGTTCAAAAATTGATAAATTTAATTAAATTTAAATTAAAATAAAATTAAATAAGTAAATTAAAAGTAAATTAAAGCAAATTTTGATCAGTTTTCAACGATTAAAAAGTTGTAGTTCATAATCGCTGTCCAAACATAAAGCTTCATTTTTTCTAAAAGGATGTGAAATTTACAGAAGTTCCTTAACTTGCATAGTTCTCAAAAATTAGCATATTAGTACTTTCAGTATTTTTTTAATTTAAACCTCGTAAAAAATATATTTGAAGGTATTTTTTGTAGAATTTTCTCAAAGCGACTCAGACAATTATTTGACCTATTTTAATTTAAAGTAAAAAATTTCCGCAGGACAGAATTTTACCATAATTAACCAGATAAATGAAAATGTTACAAGATTAGAATTTTGGAAATTAATAATTTAATATTCAGGAAAAAATCAGAGGAGCATCAGGGAGTTTTTAATTTATTTTTTATTTTTTTTCATGCTCATTTTATCCTTATTACTAAAAAGAAAATTTTATTTATTCAAGAACTTTAGAACGTGAAAAAAATCTTAATTTAACGTCTTGAAAACAAAAAATTGAAATTCATCAGAAATCCCCTTATTTTTTCCACTTGTCCCAATTTTACAATTACGTTCCAGAATCGAACCGATATAATTATCCATATTTATATATAATTGCTTACAAAAAACATTATTATTTCTCACAAACTAATGTTTCAATACTGCGAAATGTAAAAGATAATCCTTCTCTAAAAAATAGGTGCTTCACAAAAATCTCGAAAGCATTGTTGTCGCTTTTCATCGATGCGGATTGAGTAATTTGAAAAACTCGAAAAGCAGAATCATGCTCAATTCCCAAATATAAATTGTCAAATTAATGTCAAATTCTATTATTTAACAAAAACCAGATATATTGCGCAGAGTTAAACTTTGTATTTTACATGAGAAACAATAACTGTTTTGTCAAATATCAACTAAAATTGTATTTTTACAATAGTTGCAAAATTATTATTCTTCAATATTTTCATTAGATTATTAAAATAAAAATAATTATTTTGAAAACCAACATTCATCCTGTAACGTTAATTTTTGCTTCTTAACCCAAACTTAGACCTTTTTTTAATTTTCGATTCTGTTATTTGACAAATTTCACTTAAAAATTGACACTTTAAATGCTTTCGAAATCGAAGATGAATATCGTTTATAGAGATAAAAATTGTTCAAAAATCAATGTTTTGATATTCGGAATTTGGTTACGACCTAGTTAAAGTTTTCATTCGTTATTTGGAAGCGCTTGAAATATTAAAGTACTTGGTTAATTTAATTCACTTTACAGGAAATTGCATTAGTTTCAAACCTAGTGATTAAACTGTTTAATCAATGAGTTCTGTAAATAGAGTTACTTAAAAAAAACTTAAATCCGTTATTTTCGTATTTTTGAAGTTTTAGAATACTGAACTTTTTAAAAAATGTATTTACCATTTAGTCCAATATTTCAAAATACAAATTTAGCCATATCGAATAATGAAAATTTTAATATCAGGTTTGCTGCAAAATCCGAAATAGCCTGACATTCTTTGATTTTCCCTTGACCAATTTTTTATTTTCTCTGACTATTCTAAATTTTTCTTTGAGGTCTAAAAATAAGCTTAAACCTTTGAGTTCAATAATTAAAAAATGTCGTTTCTAAACAAATTTTAAACACTTTTAGTGACAAGACACATCCAGAATTTTAATAATGGGTCATCCACAAATTACGCAAGACGTATGTAAAATAAATGAATTTTCAAGCAAATTTTCAGAGTTTTCAACTAAAAAATATCAGTTTTGAACAAAAAATCAAATATTTAAATTTTTAGTTCAAATTAATAATTTTCAACCAAGAAAAAGGGAATTTGAAACAAAAAAGTCAAATTTTCAAACAAAGTGATAAATTTTCGATGAAAAAATTAATTCTCAGCAAAAAGAGTAATAGTTTATATTTCCAGCAAATAATTTTTTAATCATAAATAAAAAATCTGTTGAATTAAACTAAAAAAATACGATTTTTCTACCAATTATTTAAATTTTTATTCAAAAGAGACTAATTTTAAAAGAAAAAGAGCCATTTTTAACAAAAAAGTTGATTTTCTAACCAAGAAATATTTTTCAGTCAATAAAGAAAAAAATCTCATCCAAAATGTTAAATTTTCATGCCAAAGTTTCAGTCAAAAAATTACACTTTAACGAATAAAACTAACTGAGAAATAAATTTGTAATTAAAAATTCGACAAAAAATCTAATAGTTAAATTTTCAGTTAAGAAATATATTTTCAATAAAAAAACTAATTTTTAACCAAAGACATGAATCTCAAAAAAAAGATTAATTTTCTACCGATAGAGATTAAGTTTTAACTAAATACGTGAATTTTTATTCAAAATTTTAAATTTTAAAGGAGAATTCAACCTAATAGATAAATATTCTACTAAATAATGAATTTTTAACGAGAAAGAGTAATTTTTAGCACAATACATGAATTTTGAACAAAATTTTGAAGTTTTAAGGAATTTTTAATATAATAGTTAAATATTCACCCAAAGCAATAAATTTTTGACCAAAAAGGTGAAGCAATCAATCATTAGCCAAAACTAAGCAGTTGAATTTTGAACCAACAAACAAATTTTCAGATGGTATTCACGAATAGCGAAACACTTTAAACTTTAAGTAAATCTTTATATTTAAAGAAAAATCCGGGTGTCTGTGTAAAGTATAAATACTGCAATGAAAATATAGAAAAATAGTTATTTCTGCTCATGTCGAATATAAATTGAAATAATGTGTCTGTCTTGATTAAATAAAATATTGCATTTTTCTCAGCTTAATCAGGCACATAAACATTACATTTCTCTTACTCTTGAAATTTAAAATTAGAATAGTATTATTAAAATAAAATAATTTAATACATTTATGTTATAAATAAGTTCAGAAAACGTGGTAAATGAAACTTTTCAGAAAATTCGAGACAAATTTAAAAAGTTGAATTTAATACTACCTTGATAAATAGTTAATCCAGAAACACCTTAAAATTGTATTTTTTATGTTTTTCTCATATGTTTGTTAATGAGAAAAATAATCTGCTAATTTGAAAGAATTGTAAGTAAATGAAAAAAATTGTATCATTCATGTTGAATGAACTTGAACTTTCTCGCTACAGTAAATAAACTTCTGTAAATCACATCCAATGTTCTAAAATCGTATATAGATTTTTTGAAAAATCAATAACAAAATTTTTGACAATGAACCTCTGAATTCACTGAAGAAATGGTAATGGTAAATAGTAAATGATAATAGTAAACTCTTATAAATTCCAATTATGAGCTACTTTTTCAGTATATAAACCTAATATCTAATATCTTATTGTTTGTAGAACCAGCATACCAGACCAGTCGGAAAAAAGGCATGGAAGCTGTGCACGACATCTCATACGATTCCATCAACAAAATTGAAACTAACTTACTGCGCCGATAAAGTGCTCGAAGACAGGGAAGAAAGGGAGAAATGTAAGTGCACGTGTCAGCGTGTTTCCAATGAGTATAACGCAAAAAGGAGGTCCATGTTGGAACAAAAGTAGAAAAGAAGAAAATTAAATTAATACACTAACGGAGGGTCAGCGAGGAACAGCAGGACCTAGTGGATTTCCTCTGAGGCTACATGCGAAAAACACTTTCCGGCGTCATGGGGCTTTTTTAAGTGGTTTTGGTTACAAGTGGAGAGAACATTACCATTATGGCTGATTACGAAAGAATAAGACTTGTCGTATTGGGAGGCGCAGGAGTCGGAAAAAGTGCAATTATTCGTCGATTGCTTGGACAAGGATTCACGGAGAGGTATAGAGCTACCGTGGAAGACCTTTACTCCAGAGAATGTATCCTGGGAACATTAACGCTAAAAGTCGACTTGCTTGACACAGCTGGTAATCATTTCTATATATATACAATCTTTATATAAATATAAATATATATATTCTCTTAAAGTTCATTTTTCAAGCAATAATGGAACGTCGAACCTTGATATAAAATAGAGCGTATAAAAAATTAAGCATACTTAATTCTAACAGCAGGATGTACATTCTTTTTCCTATTTTCCTGCGTTTCCTCTTTTTTCTTTAAATTTTCCTTTTTTTCCCTATTCTGGAAAAACTTCCGCTTTTTCTGATTTTTCTCCTTTTTATTTAAAGATGCAATATTTGGAAATAAAATTGCTCCTTTAACATCTTCACAATTGAGACTCCGGATTCTATAACCACGCATAAAATTTCCCTAGCCGCTTCAGGCCGCTCGAGTTAGCCCCTGATGACTTGAAAATGAGTTTTAGAAAATTTAACTTTTTAAAACATCAGATTGTAGAAAATTTTATTGCGCATCTTTTTTTTCTCGACAAAAAAGTTGTATCTAGTACCGTTTCCGTAAAAAATCTGAAAAACTTTATTTTTCAGACAAGCAAATTTACTAAATATTTTCACTTCAACTCGCTCCGAAAGACAAAGTTCTTTATATTTTAAGAGAAAAATTGAACACAATATCCTTCAAACTGTTCTTAAGATAATGTGCAATTTCAAATTGATTTATTTTGTTAAATAAAAAAGTTATACATTTTTTTGGTAATCAGTATCAAAATAACGTTAGACACTTTTTAAACGCTTCGTTTATTGAGGGAATTTTAAGTAAGCCCGAACTTTCAGCAATAGGAATGCTTAGTAGTATATAATTAGGTTTTCTGAAAAGTTTTATCCTAATTAAATTATTCGTTAACAAAATAGGATCATTCAAATAGCGTTGGCTGAGCACGTGAGGGGCGATAACTTCGTAGCCCGGTTGCACCGCGCTATTTAGCCCGTTAGAATACAACAATGTTTTTATACAATGTCCTTGAAAGTATTACACGTCTCTTAAAATTTAGAGAACATTGTATTTTGTTCCTAAGCAAATAAATCTATAAATATTGAAAATGAATAACTAAAAAAGTAAATGTTGAGTTTGCTAGAAACTCTA
>JAAAKG020018709.1:0-20444 GCA_010014905.2 Druon quercuslanigerum
TAAATTCTCAAGTGCTGAAAATTGATGGAAATTGATAATTAAATTTTTAACTATTTCAAATTTTAGAAAATTGATAACTAAATTTTCAACTGTTCAAAATTTAAGAAAATTAATAGTTGAATTTTCAACAGTTCAAAATTGTATTGTTGAAACTTGAAGAAAATTTAATTTTCAACTGTTGAAAACTGAATAAATTTTATAATTGAATTATCAATGGATAAAAATTCAATTGTTGAAAATATAATCTTCATCCATTGAAAATTAAAGAATATTGAAAATGAGAAAATATAAAATTTTTTAGAGATTTTAAAAATACTGAATATTGAATTCTCAAGTACTGAAAATTGAAGAAATTCTTAAGTGTTGAAAAAGGAAGAAAATTGATAATTAAATTTTCAACTGTTGAAAATTTAGGAAAATTGATAGTTGAATTTTCAACAATTAACAATTGTCTTGTTGAAACTTGAAGAAAAATGAATTTTCAACTGTTGAAAACTAAAGAAAATTTATTATTGAATTATCAATAGATGAAAATTCAATTGTTGAAAATTAAATTTTCATCCATGGAAAATTAAAGAATGCTGAAAATGAAAAAATATGTATTTTCTAGAGATTTTAAAAATACTGAATATTGAATTCTCAAGTAGTGAAAATTGAAGAAAATTGATAATTAAATTTTCACTTGTTGAAAATTTAAGAAAATTAATAGTTGAATTTTCAACAATTAAAAATTGTCTTGTTGAAACTTGAAGCAAAATGAATTTTCAACTGTTGAAAACTAAAGAAAATTTATTATTGAATTATCCATAGATGAAAATTTAATTGTTGAAAATTAAATTTTCATCCATGGAAAATTAAAGAATACTGAAAATGAAAAAATATGTATTTTCTAGAGATTTTAAAAATACTGAATATTGAATTCTCAAGTACTGAGAATTGAAGAAAATTGATAATTGAATTTTCACTTGTTGAAAATTTAAGAAAATTAATAGTTGAATTTTCAACTATTGAAAAATGAAGAAATTTTAGAATTGAATTATCAATAGATGAAAATTCAATTTTCATTCATTGAAAATTAAAGAATATTGAAAATGAAAAAATAGAAATTTTTTAGAGGTTTTTAAACTAGTGAATATTGAATTCTCAAGTATTGAAAATAAAAGAAAATTGCTAATTCAATTTTCGACTATTGAAAGCTGATGAAAATTTAATTTTTAAATATTGAAAATTAAAGAAAATTGACAATTGAATTATCATTAGATGAAAATTCAATTTATGAAATTTAATCAAAATAAAAAACTGTATTTTCGACAGTTGAAAATTTTGGTTTTTAAAATTCAATTTTCAACTGTAGAAAATTAAGTAAAATAGCATAAAATAAATCGTTGAATTTTCAACGGTAGAAAATGCAACTGTTAAAAAATGAAATTGAAAAAAATTGAAAATTAAAGAAAAGTGAAATATTGAGTTTTCAACCTAAGAATTTAAGAAATAAACATTTTAATCCACAAGAGAAACATTTGGAAAAAGGTATTTTTTTTAAAAACAGGTTCCAATGGACTCTCAGTCGGGAATTTATAAGATTTTATAAAAACAAATTTCTTAATGGCAGAACTAATGAAAAAATCAGTTAAAATTGTTGAAAAATACAAAATGTCTTATAAAAAAAGATCGTTTCTCCTTTTCTACATGTTAAAATGAATAATAAATCTTCCCTCTATTATCTCTCATTTTCGTGAGAAACTTACCCTATTTGTCCCTTTTTTTGAACTTCTTTTGCGCAGCAATTCCTTTGTAAATCTTATCAGATAAAAAATATGAACTTTTATCGAATTTTTTCTCGCGTATAACATAACATTATTCTTATCTTTCAGTGTGGAGCAGATTACGTGAAAATCCAACAAGTTCCGCCGTTAAACTTTGTTTGTAAGCCAAACGTAAGATGCGTTTCGATAGACGGAGACGCAGATAGGATTGTTTATTTCTATACTGATGATAATAACAAGTTCCATCTTTTGGATGGAGATCGTATCGCAACTTTCGTAGCGGAATACTTGAAAGGACTTCTCCAAGAAAGTCAACTCTCTTTGAATATTGGATTGGTGCAGACCGCTTATGCAAATGGCGGTTCGACTGACTACATTAAAAACAATTTGGTAATTATGTTATTTATAATAATTAACCGAGGGGTTAAGCACTTCGATTTTACGTATACAATAAATTACAAGATTACATAAAATTACACGAGATTATAGGTTTTTATCGGGGCTACATGAGATCTTAAAAGATTACAAGAGATTACAGAAGATTGATCGGGATTAAAAGTGAAAAACAGAACTGAAAAAAGTGATATCACAATCACCAATAATTCGGAATTAATGCAAAAATAGAATTGGTATTTAGAATTTAAAAAAAATTTGTTCTGCCAAAAATTAGATGTCTCGGAAAAAATTGTTTGATTTAAAGAATTGAAATTATATCATCATATATTATGAAAGAAGCAGCATATTTTTATATGAAAAAAGTAAGATTTACGAGAAATAATTATTTAACAATATTTTTTGTTAATAATTTTTTTTTTACCGTCGCTTCCTGCCAATTTTTTTAAAGAATGGTTACATTTTAATAAATCATAATTAATTTTTCAATAACCCTTGAATATAGTTATTTCTTTTTAAAAATGTGTTTATTAAAGCATTTTTTAAAACATTTTATCCATAGAGAAATTTAGAGTTGTAGAGAATATTTTCCCAAAAAATTGTAGAAAAAATATTCGAAATAAATGGGTTTTTTAAGTTGTCAAATTTTGTATTTAAAATAATGTTTCTTATTAGAAATTTCATTATGAGTAATATTATTCTGGTTCTCAAAATCACAGAGAAATTATGTTTTTAATTTTTTAAATATTATTTTTCTTTGTGCAATTGAAGTATAGTTAAAAACTGAATAAAAACGCAAGGAAAGCTTTTCAAAACAAGTTTAAACATTTTTTTAAAATGTTTAAACAGTATACTTTTGGAATTTTTGGCGGGAAAATGAGGCACTGCTGATTGACTATGAACCTGGATGTGTGTCAAGGTCCCAAAGGGGTTTAAATAAAGGTTTTCATACCTTTTAAATTTTTTTTTCTCATATATTAGGTATATTTGTAGAATTTTATGCAGTATTTAAAAAATATTTTGTCCAAAATTCATGCAACTTTGCCATTAATTTTATAATCTATTACACCGTTTCAGTAGATTATAGTTTTAAATTATTTATTAAACAGTAAAGAGGGATAAAAGAAAAGTACTCAAAGGTAGAAAAAACTTAAAATAATTTTATTTTTGTACCAAAATATTACAACAGTGATGAACTTGTCGTTATGAACAAAAAGGCTTCGAAGAGAGTCACAGTTTCAGGGCTCGAATTCTGTGACTTTTTTCGAGAATACGAATTTTTGAAAAAATGTACGATAATCCATTTTTTCCATTTTTTCGGGAGTTCTTTGTACTTAGTTTGAATTTTAGTCACAATGTTACTGTTTTAATTTAAATTTAAAATTTATTTAAAGACTTAATTTTTTCAAATCGCGAACCTTAACCATTCCTCTTTTTTTCGAATAATTATTATTTTCTCTTCCCTTTTTTCTCGTTTTTTAAATTAAATGCGAACTGAATCGATAGAACTCAATAAGAAAATTCAACGGTTGTCGGACAAAAGTTCATTCTTTTTAGTAGAAAAATGGATTGTTTAATTAAAAATTCATTTATTTCGTTAAAAATTCGTCTCTTTCAATTGAGAACCTAACTATTCTTTTTTTAAATAAAATATTTGTTGAAAAATTCATCTTTTTGGATTGAAAACGATCTATTTGTAGAAAATTTAACTTTTCAAGGTGATACTTAAACTATCTGCTGAGAAAATCCATCTTTTTCGTTAAAGGTTCATCACTTTGGTTTAAAATTCAAATATTTTGTTGAAAATTCTTTTTTTTCTCAGCTCGAAATTAAAAATTTTAACTAACAATGTAACTTTTCGATTTTTGGTTGAAAATTAATTTTTTTGATTTAAAAATTGGTCTTTTTTGTAGAAAAGTAATATTCTTTGTTTGAAATTCGTTTTTTTTTTTAGAAAATTAATGTTGATGGTTGAAAATTCGTCTTTTTGTTTTTAAAATTAATCTCTTTTAGCAGAAATTTTATTTATGTTTTGTTCTTAAAAATTCACGTTTTAGGCTTCAAAATTCAACTATTTGTTTGAAAATGCAAGTTTTTTTTATTAAAGTTTATTCTTTTTTTTTTTAATGAAAAGTCGACCGTTTGGTTCAAAATTTGTTTTTGTAGATTGAAAATTCATCTTTCCGGATTGAAACTGAATGTTTTCTTTAAAAACTAATCTTTTCGGGGTGAAAAGTCAACTTTTTTCTTTAAAAAATCGACTTTTTAGCTTGAAAATTCAACTATTTGGTTAAAAAATGCTACTATTTTGTGGTTGAGGTTTAATTTCTGTTATTTGGAAACGCGATTATTTTGTTGAGAATTCAATTCTTTTGTTCAAAAGTAATATTTTTTGGTTGAAGATTCAACTTTTATTTGGAACATTCCTCTTTTTGGATAGCAAATTTGTTCTTATGGATTGGAAATTTTTCTATTATGGTGTAAAAGTCTTCCTTTTTTATTGAAAATGCATCTAAGTAATTGTCGTTTTGCTTAGATTTTTTTTACATTTACTATTTGGTTAAAAGTTCATCATTTTGCGTTGAAAACGATCTATTTGTTAAAAATTCAACTTTTCAAGCTGATAATTAATCTATATTCTAAAAAAGTTCATCTTTTTTGTTAAAGGTTCATAACTTTGGTTTAAAATTCAACTATTTTGTGGAAATTTTGTTTTCTTGGTTAAAATTAATCTTCTTAACTGAGAATGTATTTTTTCAACTTTTGGTTGGAAATTTAACGTTTTTATTAAAAAAAGTAGTCGTTTTTCGTAGAAAAGTAATCTTCTTGGTTGAAAATTCATCCTACTTGTTTAAAAATGTATGTATTTTGTTTAAAATTCGTCTTTTGGATTTTCAAATTCAACTCTTTCAGCAGAAATTTCATCTTTCTTGTTAAAATATGAACTATTAGGTGTTTTTTTTAGGGAATTTCTCTTTTTAGCTAAACAATTAAACCATTTGGTTAAAAATTCAACTATTTGCTTGAAAATGTATTCATTTTGTTAAAAATTAAACTCATGCTTAATAATTCAGCAATTCGGTGAAAATGCAACTGTTTTTTTAAGTTTAATTTTATTTTATATTGAAAAGTCAACTGTTTAAAACATGTTGAAAATGCAACTATTTTGTGATTGAGGTTTAATTTCTTTTATTTAAAAATTCGACTACTTGGTTGAAAATTCAATTATTGTGTCTAAAAGTCATATCTTTTGGTAAAAGATTCAACCGTTTTTTTTAACATTCATCTTCTTGGATAGAAAATTTGTTCTTATGTATTCAAATTGTTTCTCTCATGGTGAACTTTACCCTTTTTAATTGGAAATTCATATTTGCTGGTTGAAATTTATCTTTTTTGTTAAAAATTCAATTATATTGTTCAAAAGTCATATTTTTTGATAAAATATTATACTTTTCTTCATATTCATCTTTTTGGATAGAAAATTTGTTCTGATGTATGTATACATTCTTAACATTTAACTATTTGGTTAAAATTTCAACTTTCCTGGTTGAAAAATATCTATTTGTTAAAAATTCAACTTTTCAGGCTTTTTTTTGTATTCTATTTTTGTACTCTATTTTTTTTAGAAAAAATTCCTTTATTTGAAACGAATAATCAGTTATTTGCTTAGACTATCGGCGCCGGCAGTCTAGCCTTATGCCTTAAAATTTGTTTTTTAAACTTATCAAAAAATTGTAGTTACCGGTATTTTTTTATCGGTACCAGTTTTGTATGCACAACCTTTGTTCAAAAATCATCCTTTTGGGTTAAAAATTCGACTTTTTGGATTGAAAATTCAACTATTTGGTAGAAATTTTTTTTCCTGATGGAAAATTAATCAATCATCATTAAAAATACTAATATTTAAAGTAACTTTTAAAATGCTTCACACATAAAATTCTAAACTTTTATTATTCTTAAATTATTAAAATTTTCACTCATATTGTTAAAAACTTAAATGTTTAAAATTATTCTAGATACATCCAAAAACTTAAATTTTTAAGGAATTCAATCTCTAAAATTCCCTACCGTCTGCAGCCGGATTTTTTCTATTAGAAGCTCTCGCATTCGCCTGAAAATTTGGTAAGAGGAGTGAAAAACTGCAGAAAAAACTTTATATCGACTTCATATTCTCCCACCCCGATCAAAAACCATAGGATCAAAAATATATCAATTGCATATGTGCTGTACCACCATAAGGCCAGGCCTGAGTGCTAGAAAAATATCATTGTTTTTAAAAAATTTTCTTAAAAAATAAACTGCACACTTTTAAACTATACAATCAAAAACTTGGATTTTATAGATACAAATGAAATTTTCAGAAAACTTACATTCTGGAAATCGCACTGCAAACATTTTTATGAACTGCTTCTGCAATTTTCAATTGATCTGCTTGCGAATTGCAAAATTTTTTTACCAATTTTTTCGATAATGAAAAAATGTTGTAATCGTATCGGCACTTTTTGGATTTCTCTATATATTCTCTGTTATTAAATTTTAAGTACTCCTTGTCATAATAAGCTTGTAATGCGTTCGGCTCATCATATAATTTTTGGTTGGTGCAAACTGATTTGTACTGTTTTGAAGTAAAAACTTGCCCTATAGGTTCGCCTACTTTTATGGATCCAGCTGGTTGCCCCAAAATTTTGCCAAAATAACCTGCTCATTTAAAAAAAAAATTTTAATGTAAAAAATTATATACCAAGTTCTTTTTGTCGATGGAATGACGGTTTTTGATCTACTGTTCTAAGCGAAAATTATTATAGTCTTGAGATGTGAAAAAAACTCCTTTCTAAATCAGATGGGATTCGAACCCAGTTGATGTGGGTTCGAATCCCAGCGGAGCTAGAGAGAATTTTTTTTCATAACTAAAGACTATGGATAAAGAGGTTGTAGATTGAAATTTTTTTGTAGAAAGTTAGAGGCTTTAATTTTTGGTACATCAGGATCATACAAAACAAAAAAGAATTCAATAGTTAAAGCATTAAAAATTGTAATACTATTAAAAAAATGTTGTGATACACTTAGAAATTTCCTGTGTTGAATTGTAAACAGAATAAATATAAATTTAAATTATTATACAATAATTAATTGTATTCCAATTTCTTTAAATGATTTTTTTTCTAACGAGTGTCTTCAATTTGTTCTTATCAGAACTGTTTTGAAAAAATTACCAGTTTTTTCGTTTTCTTTTTCGTTTAAATCAGAACAGAAGATTCATCATTTTTGTTAAAAAACTCAAATTTACAGTTGAAAAATTCAACTAGAAATGTTAGAAATTTTCTTGATGGAAAATTCATCTTTTTTATTGAAAATTCAACAGTGTTGTTAAAAATTCATTTTTTTTGAAATATTAATTATTTTGTTAAAAAGTTATCTTTTTTAGTAAAAAAAATTGAACTAAATTTGGTTGAAAATTGAACTTGAATTGAATTCAATGCTTTCTCTATTTCAAATAAAAACTTTTTTTAAATTGGAAAAATCAGCAACTTTACTTAAAGTTTAACGACTTAAAAAAAAATCACTTCTTTTTTTTTAAATTCATTATTTTAGTTGAAAATTCCACTCTTTTGTAGATTTTTTGACTTCGAAATTCAACAATTTGGTAGTAAACTAAACAATTTGGTTTTAAAATTAACTTTTCTTATTAAAATGTAACTATGTGGTACAAAATTCACTTTCTTGGTAGAAAATTCATCTTTTTATTGAAAACTTTACTATTTGATTAAAAACTCATATTTTTGTTTCAAAATTTAAATATTTGTTTATAAAGAAACTTTTTTTAATTAATATTTTTTGATTAAGGACTTAACTGTTTTTAAAAAAATTAAAATTCATCTTTTTGTGGAAAATTGATCTTATATGGCAGAAAAGTTATTTTTCTTTGTTAAAAACGAATTTTTTTGTTTGAAAATTTAATTACTTTGTTGAAAATGCAACTGTTTTATTGAAAAGTCACATTTTTCGTGGAAAATTTATTAATTTAGTTAAAAATTTATCTTTTTGGTTGAAAATATAACGTTTATCTCAAAAATTCGTTATTTATTTTGTTAAGAATTATTTTTTCAACTGAAACTGTAACTTTTCCGTTTTCTGTTTAAAGTTGACATTTTTAATTGAAACGTGATTTTTTGAGTTGATAATTAAACAATCTGGTTGAAAAATCATAAATTTGATTGGAAATTCGTCGCCTTTGGTAGAAAGTAAATATTTTTGGTGGAATTCAATGCTTTTCTCATTTCAAAATTAAACCTTTTTTTGTTGGAAAACCAACTACGTTGTTTAATGTTAATCTTATTGGGGTCGAAATATCCACTATTTTGTAGATAATTTGCCTTTTTGGTTTGAACATTTAACAATTTGGTACAAAAATAAACTATTTGGTTGAAAATTAACTTTTTGATTGAAAATTTAAATATTTGGTTAAAAATTAAGCTGTTTTTATCAAAATGCAACTATTTGGTACAAAAATAACTTTTTTGTCGAAGTCATATTTTCGGGTTTAAAATTGAACTGGTTTACCTTTAGATCGTTATTTGGTTTCAAAATTTCGAAATTTGGTTGAAAAGTTTATGTATTTTCTTCATAATTTGTTCATTTTTGGGAGAAAATTTAACTTTTTTTGTTGAAAATCCAAATATTTGGTTATAAATAAACTTTTTTCTGCTATATATATGTATATATTTTTTCGTGCTGAAAATTCAACTGTTTTGTACATAAATAAACTTTTTTGTTGAAAATTCGTAACGGTTTTTTGTTGAATTTTAATCATTTTTGATAACGTTATTTTTTATCAAAAATTCAACCAGTTTGTTTAAAATTGATCGTCGCGGATTAAAAATTCATCTTTTATGTTAAAAAAGTCATATTTATTGGTTGAAAATAAAAATGTTTTGATGAATATTTAACTGACTTAAAAATTTCGTCTTCATATTGAAAATTCATCTCTTTTTATTTTTTATTTATATTAAATTCTATATGATATCTGCATCAATTTTATTTACAAAAAGAATGTACAAAATGTCTATTTGGATTCGACAAATAAAGCAGATGGAAGAAATGGACAAATTATAGATTTATTAGCATAAATTTAAAACGTATATTTTTTATACTCACAAATAATTAATAGGGACAAAAGAGGAATAGAGAAATTCATTTCTTATTCTTTCCTTTTTTATTAAAAGTGAGAACTACTTCGTAGACAGAGCGAAATAATTTTTTTCCTATCAACTGACTTCCATTTTTTACGAAAGTTTATATACCTGGTTGAGGTAATTTATTAGGAGAAGAATAACCAAAGGTAAAACATTTACGCCTTACTTTCTGATTTAATAAAAAAACTGTCATTAACAAAAATTAGATGGCTTGATAATAACAAAGCTATTTTTTCCTGTAAGAATTTATGACGAAATTCATATGAATATTATGCACATGGTTCTGGCAATAAGCATTAAAAATGACGTAAATTTATAAATTTAGACATAAACTCCAGATAAGATAAGGGAAAATGTGTTAAAGTAAGTTTTAAAATTTCGAATTTCTAAATGTTTGGTGTAATTTATAATAAATTATTGAGAATAGCAATTTGCGCTGCAGGTAGATTCAACTATTCATTAAAAATTTATGCTAAAACACTATCGGAAGATTTCCAGAAGAAATCGAAAAATTATTGCTGTTATATAAAAAGTTTCTTGTTTTCAAATTTTCAGCAAAGATGATTTCATTGATAATTATTCACCCACTCCTCACAAGTCAATTATGGAAAAAAAATTTCGCGCTGCAAATTAACTTATGGGTTGGAATTGGGCTGTAAATTAAATCGCTGGATAAGTTAATATAAATGAAATATAACGAATCTTAGTAATTAAGGTCACCGACAAAATTAATTCTCAAAATTCCCTGACTTTTTTCAGATTTTGACCTGACCAATTTTTTATTTTCCCTGACCATTAATATTTAATTTGTTAATTTATTCGTTTATTTCAGCCAAAAAAGGTTACTTTTCTAACATAAAAGATGAATTTTTATTTTAGAAGGAAGAATTTTCAACAAAACAGTTGAATTGTCGAGCAAAAAGTATGACTTTAGAACAAAATTATTACATTTCTAACAAAGTAATTAAATTTTTTACAAAATAGTTGATCTTTCAACCAAATTGTGGGATTTTTAACAAAACAATTGATTTTTTTAGAATAAAGTTGCATTTAAAAAACATAATATAACATGACAGTTGAATTTTCGACAAAAAAGAGGCTTTTTTGAGCAAAATAATTAGATCATAACACAATAGTTAATTTTTTTACCCATTTAGTTGAGTCTTAAACCTAAACATATTTAATTTTTAACGAAAAAAAAGAATTTGTTACATAATAGCTAAATTTTCAATGAAGAAGATGAGTTTTGAACTAAAATGATTAATCTTTAGGAAAAACATTTTCCCTGGTGCTTAATAATCAAAGAATAAGATTTTAATTTTTTTAAATTTCTAATAAGAATATTTTATAAATGAAATAGAACTATTTCAAAATAACAATTTCAAATTTATTTATGTTTAACAAAAAAGTTGACTTTTCTCCAATAAGAGATGAATTTTCAAGAAAACAGTTGAATCTTTAATAAAAAAAAATGACTTTTTCACAAAATAGTTAAATTTTTATCAACAGAGGTGAATTTTCAACCAAATATTAAAAAAATTTTAAATATAGAAGATTAAACTTCAACTTCAGATGATCGAATTTTTAATCAAGAATGATTTGTAAAAATACAAATAAAATAAAAAATACAAAAAAACAGTTGTATTTTCAACTAATCAGTTAAATTTCCAAACCCAAAACATGATTTTTTTTAGAAGAAAATTGAATTTTTAACCCGAAAAGTTGAATCTTGAACGAAAAGATGAGTTATAATTTCATAAAAAAACGAATTTTCATTAAAAAATGTTTATTTTCAGCCAAAGAGATGTGTTTTTAACATAATATTTAAATTTTTAACAAAATACTTGCATTTTAAACAAAATAGTTGAATAGTTTAATATTTGATATCACAAACAAAAAATACTTTAATGTGAAATAAAAAACACTTTAATTAAATTGAAGAAGGCGCAATTTCGGCAAATTAGTTGATTTCGATAAAATAGTTAAAATTTTGAACCAAAGAGTTGCGTTTTCTACCAAATGGTCAAATCTTCAACAAAAAAAAAAATGAAAATTCAACTAAAAACAATTTAATTTTCCTGCCAAAAACACGTCTTTTTTAGAATACAGTTGAAATATGACTAAATATGACTTTCGTAATGTCGAAGATAAATTTTCTGCGAAAAGACGTATTTTCAAAAAAAAAAAAAAAATTGTTTGACAAAATAGTTAAATTTTTAACAAAAATAGACGATTTCATCAAATTAGTTGAATTTTCAACCAAAAAGATAGATTTTTCACCAGGAAGAATAATGTTCTGCCAAAAAGATAAATTTTCAACAAAATACATAAATTTTCAACAAAATTATTAAATTTGAAAGAGAAAATGGCGAATTATTTACAAAACAATTGAATTTTTAACCCACAGTATAATTTTTCACCAAAAAATCTAATTTTCTACAAAATAGTTCAACTTTCTTCCAAATAGTTAAATTTTTGAAAAAGTAGTTTCATTTTTAACCAAATATCTGAAGTTTCAAGCCAAAATCATGAAATTTTCTTCAAAACAATTCAGTTGTCAAACCGAAAATATGAATTTTGAACTTAAATGATAAATCTACATCAAAAACTAAATGTATTTTTGACAAATTAGTTCAACTTTCACCTGGGAAATTGAATTTTCAACCAATGAAGATTGAATTTTTACAAAACACTTTAATCCTGCAGCAATTTTTAAACCAAGAAGATTAATTTTTTTAAACTGGAATAGTTCTATTTTTATCCAAACGGATGAAGTTTCAACCAAAAATATGAATTTTTAACAAAAAGGTTCAGCTTTCAACCAAGTAGTTGATTTTTTTACCATAAAAGATGACTTATTGACAAAATAGTTGCATTGTTAACACAAAATAAGTTAATTTTCAATTAAATTCTAGAATTTTTACCTAAACGAGATCAGTTCTGAACCAAAAATGTAATATTAGACTTTTCAAAGAAAAAAATTTGAGTTTTCTTAACGGCTTCTAATAATTCAGTTCATGCAATTAAGAAAAAAACGAAAATCAGGGAAAAGGGGAAGTTTTTTAAAAACGGTGGAGGAAAGAAGAATTCTTTTTAATAAAGAAAAGGGAAAGAGAGGAATATATAAATGAGTGTGAAGTATAAAATATGAAAGTGCTTTTGAAATTTATTAAGTTATTATATAGTATTATTTTTTTTTAGAAATTGTCTGTGGCTTGTGTGTCCACTGGAGTTAAACACCTACATCACAAGGCTCTAGAATTTGATATCGGTATTTATTTTGAAGCAAATGGTCATGGCACCATTGTATTTAAAGATTCTGCAATGAAAGTCATCCGAGATGCTGCCAAGGATAAAAAGTCAGTTTTACCCACTTTTATTTTATAACTGGTGTAGAGTATTCAGTAACTGGAATTTTTCATTTGATTGTACCAAAATGGATATTAAAAGGTTTTTCATATTTTTAAATAAAAGAGAGAAAGATTTACGTTTTAAAAGAAAAATATAAGCTGGGTTATCCGCGCTTGGAAAAAAATGTCAAAAAGTTTCTTGCTTGCAGAGTTTTTAAATTTTCTTGAGTTTCAAAATTTTTTGAATTCCTGGAAGTCGAAAAGTCTCCCTTTTTTCGGATTTTATTCAATGATTTTCTAATATTTCAATTTATAGCAAAATCAGAATATAAAAAATTCGATGTATTTCTAATTTCAGTTCCTGAGTCCTGTATAAATAAACCCAGAAAAATTGTAAACCACAATTTATAAAGATAATTTTATTAAATACCAAAATCAGGATTTTAAAAATTCGCTCCATGTATTTCCAACTTCGATTTCTGGGTCTGTGGTTTTTTCCTAGTGTATTTTTGTCGCTGTAAAGTTTTCAAGTGCCCGGGAAATTCTTGTCTTATTTACACAAATGTTACATTTTTTTCCGAAAATGGGGATGAATAAATATGAATTATCTCTTGGAGAATTAATGATTAAAAAAATTAAAACTTAAGAAAATTTAAAAACTGGAAACAAGACATTTTTTAAATATTTTTTTTGAGTCGAGATAACCAAACATTTATTGAAAATTTAGTTTATAGCATTAAAATGCTTAGGAAATCATAATTTTCCTGGACCTTCTAGCATTGATATTTCTTGAAATTATTATAATTTAATGCAGAAAAATAATTATAACTTGGAACAATAAATTTCCTAAAAGAATTACAATTTAAGCTTGGAACATGGAATTTTCGAAAGGATTTAAAATTTCGAGTTATAGAATAAGGAAATTGAAAATAAAGTACGCTTACCAGACTGGCAAAATTAAAAATTGTTCGGGAGAAAACCGGAAATTAATAATCAACGGTCTAGTAGATACTCTGAGAAGGGCAGACCGGAAATTGTCAATTTTACTTTCTGTTCATCATTTTTTTAATGAAATCTCATTACCTGAGTATTATTTTGCCAAAGCAGTACAATGACATTTTTGTCCACTTTTTAAAACTTTCTTAAATTTTTAAATTATTAGCATATTTATAAACGTAATTTCTTTTTAATCTTTTAAAATTATGCAGATAAAATTTTTTATAATGCATTTTTTCATGGACAAACTGAATTTTTTAACTTTATAATATTTTTTGCAAACAAATTTATTTTCTGAAGATGTTATTAATTATTTTTGTAATTTTTACTTCAAATTTAAATATAATTCGTAAACTTTACAAAAACTATTAGCCGGGTGGTGACTTGACTGGCAAAAGACCGGGGATTTAATTAAAACCCCGAGAATTTACTTCTGATCGCAGTTAAATTCAAATTTTCATTATTTTAATCATTTTGGTTAATTTAGAAAAGTGATGTCTACTTTATCTATAGTCGCAAATTTGTCAGATTATCTCAGTTAACTCTAATTAAATCATGATTTATTATTCAATTTTTATTTATTTCGACATTAAATGTATGTACATTGTGAAAAATTTGCCTTTTTTGTAGTTTGTTTTAGTTAATAATTCATCATTTTGGTTCAAAATTAATTTCTTTAACTAAAAATTTGAATGTCCACTTTTGGTTGAAAATTGATAATTTCTTGTTCAAAATTCAACAATTTGGAGGAAAATTTGTCTTTTATAATTGAAAAGTAAACAATTTCGTTAAAAATCCACATATTTTGTTCAAAATAGATTTTTTTTTGTTGAAAAATATCCATTTCTTTGCAAATTAATCTTCTTGTTTAAAAATTTTTTTCGGTTAAAAGTTTAAGTATTACAGTTAAATATTTAATATTTTAGTTGAAAATTAATCTTTGAGTTTAAAAATAAAATTACTTGGTTGAAAATCAATTCTTTTCATTGAAGATTCATTTTCATAAAAAATTCTTTGGTTCAAAAATGAGCTGTTTGATTGAAAACTTGTTTTTTCTCTTCATGAAAAATATTTTAATAACAAAATAAAAATAAAAAAGTGTAGGCAGCGAGAATCGAACACGTAACCTTTCGGTTATAAATCCGAAGCGCTACTGCCTCAGATATTTCAAAGTCAATTTTCCCGAAAACGACTAAAATTGACAAACAAATTAAACTAAAATTGGCAATTGCCCGTATCCCTTATGAGTTTGATTTAAAAAGTTTGCTTTAAAAAAACGCTTTTTTCTTTAACTTTTTAGTACGCCCGAAAATCAAAGAAAAGCTGCTGCAAAAATGACAGATGTTATTGATTTGATCAATCAGACTGTCGGAGACGCTTTGAGTGATATGTTATTGGTAGAAACAATTCTCCATGAAAAAGGCTGGAACCTGAGTGATTGGGAAAAAATTTATGATGATCTGCCAAATAGACAATTGAAAGTGAAGGTACAAGACAGAAATGCAATTGAAACAGCGGATGCAGAAAGACTTTGTGTTAAGCCAAAAGGTTTGCAGGAGCAAATCGATGACCTGGTGAAGCAATATTCCAGAGGACGTTCCTTTGTCAGGTATTCTAATTTGATATATTTTTTCTCAATACTAGGGATATTATTTAGTTTTACATTTAAAAAAGAGGAAATAATCTTTTCACGCAACTTTTCAATTGAAATATAAAATTAATATTAAAGAAACGTTTTTATTTCATAAAATCTATTACCTAAAATAATAGAAAAGAACAAAATTTTTTATAATTGATGAAAATTAAAATCCTAATTTCGGTATTATTATATATTTTTTTCAATGGATAATAAAACTTTTGCCTTTTTGTTAAAAAATAATAATTTTAGACGAAAAGGACTAACGTAAGAAAAAAATGTTTCTTATTAAATTATTCTCGAAAAAATAAATTGTTCTCAAATTTAATTAATTATAATTAAATTATCATATAAAGTTATGTAAATATTACATTTTGAACACTTGTTTGTAATAAAAAATTAGTTGTTTTTTGTCCTAAGTTTCCTACAATTTAAAAGGGAATTTTTAATTTTTATCATTTTTTAACAGTTGAATTTTTAAATGTACAACTGTTATCTATTGTTATATATTATCTATTTTTAGTTGTTGAAAACTATTTTTTCGTACGAAAAAGCCAAACATAATACTAAATTATTAAAAGATTATTAGGATTTTTGTTTAAAAATGCCAATTTTACTTAAAACTGCTAGAAAATGATGAATCTAACGTCAAAAATGGTAATTCTTTTTCAAATATAATTTTGTTATATATAAATAATTACCGAAGAAAAAAACTAACATAACTTGAACAATTAATTGTTCTAAATTCTAAATCTCTTTTTAACTTTAATTATTTTTGACTAAAATAACGGGTAAATTGTTTAAAAATTGTAATCTTCTTTGAAATCTAAACTGAATCCCGCTAGCTTAATCCACAACTGTACAAAGAATGTAGAATATTTTCTTTTTGATTCATGATTTTTTAACTGTAAATAGAGATTTTTGGTGGAAAATGCCAACATAGTCAAAAATTGTTAGAAAGTTGTGAATCTTGCTTAAAATCAAATTTGTTTAAATTAAAAATACAATTTTTCAACGATAAACACTAACATACACCGAAAACGTTCAAAGATTCTAAATCTTGTTCAAATTATAATGATTTTTGTTCAAAAATACAAATTTTCGATTAAAAATGCAAATTTAACTTAAAACTGTTAAAAAAATTATAAATCTTCTCTGAAATCTAATAATTAAAAAAAGAAACATAAATTTCCAACATCGAAGATTGTAACTATTGTTTGAAATATATTTTTTGAATCGATTGCTCTAAATTGTAAATCTTCTTTGAAATTTAATGATTTTCTTTTAAAGCAGCCTCCTGGTTTGTTTATATAATTATTGTGACAATGACACGGTGGATTTTTCTAATAATGTTTTTCTGTTGTTGTTTTTATCGCATTAAAACCCGAAGATCCCGAATAAAAAAGTTCAAAGCTTTTCAATAATTATGAAAGATTTTAGGAGAAATGGTTTAGGTTTTGTTTTAAAAGAATAATTTTAGGTATTGAAGATTTCAAAATGTGGCATAAAAAGAATATGGAAACTTTGAGACAATATTTTTAATTTTTCAGGATTTACAAATTTTGTAATGATTCTTTTGTAAAAATTTTTAAGAGAAAATTGAAGAAATATCAAAAAACATTTTGCATTATTTCCTGACAATTTTAGAAAGTGTGTAAAAAATTGTTAAGCAAAATTTTGCCATATTACATAATTTTAGAAAAAATTCATTAAGTTTAAGAGATATTCAGAAGTTTTAAAACGATTCATAAATAATTAAAACTTGTGAAGATTTTTACAAATTTTTGTAAAGTTTCTCGAAAAAGAAACTCATTTTTCAGATTCCTAGAAAAAATTAAAATAATATTTTATTTTAAAATTAATTTTAAGAGATTATTTTAAAATATTTTTAAAAATTGTGCAAAAAAAAATCTGAAAGAATTTGGTGCAATTTTTTTAATTTTTGCAGCAGAAAAGATTTAAACTATTTTAGGAGATTAGAAAGTTTAAAAGATCCCACAAGATAAAAAAATATAATTTTCCTTATGCAGACATTTAAATATTTCAAAACTAAACTTCAGGAGCTTTAAAATAATTTCGAAAGTTTTCAAGAGAATAAAAAAATGGTCTTAAAATTTCTGAGAAACTTAGAAGATTATAAGCTAATTTAAACAAATTTTAAATGTTATTTGAAGATTTTGAGAAAAATACGAGTCAGTAAAAAATATTTTCAGGAATTTAAGACGTTTTTAATAGATTATGAATATTTAAAAACTGGTAAACATTTTCGAAAATTGAATACATATTTCTTGATTTCTTCCCAAGTTCGAAACTTAGATTTTGTATAATATTTGGTGAAATCCTATAAAATAAAAAAAAATTTTAAATCTTGTAGATTTTTTTCTGAAACGTCTGAAATATTTAAAAATCTTTTTTTTTTTAATCTTCTTGAGAATCTTATAAAAATTAAATTTATATAAATTTATTAAAACGCATCGAAAAATAATTTTTGAATAATTTGAGTGTTGCCAAAGATAAAAAATATTTGTTAATGGTCTTGATTTAAGAGTGACTATAAAAATCTTAAAATATTTTAACACTGTTACAAGTGCAATTGATTAAAAAAATTTCACCTTTAGGAGTTCGTTATTCAATAAAATTGCAATAGAAAGCAATATTTTATGATTTATCATATTCCTTATTTGTAATACATAGATATATCTATTAATTATAATTATTATATAGTAGAATTATATTGTAAAACGGCATTATAAAAAAATTAGTTCTTTATCACTATATTTAAAAGTGTTGAATATCCGGGATTAATGCAAAGTAACGAAAAAATGAATAGCAAAACGATAAATTAGCGAAAAAGAATGGCCGAAGATATAAATTATCCAATTATAAATTGACCGAAATATAAAATTGCCGATTTTTTATGGAAAATGCTAACCTAGTCTAAAATTGTTGGAAAGTTGTGAATCTTCTTTGAAATCAAATCTTTTTAAATTAAATATACGAATTTCAGACGAAAAACACTAATATAAATCCAAATTATCCAGTCATTCTAAATCTTGTTCAAATTATGATTTTTTAATAAAATGTCTATTTCCAACGATAAATACTATCAGAAAATTTGAAGCCTGTAAATTCTATTATTTTAAGTAGAAATCGTTGCATTTAAATCGAATTATTGACTTTTGACTAAAAGTATTGACCTCTGGATGGAAAGCGCGAACATAGCCTAAAATTTTTAAAAAGTTTTGAATCTTCTTTAAACTATAATTTTTTTTAATTAAATTATAAAAATGTTCGATGTAAAACTTGAAATCAAAATCGTAAATTCTGTTATTTAAAAAAAAATCGTTGGATTTAAATCCAATTATTTTTGTTTAAAAACAACAGTTTCAGTTGAAACACACCAGCATAACCTAAATTTGTTAAAAATTACAAATATTCTTTTAAATCTAATAATTTTTGTATTAAAAATACTGATAATTAACAAAAAAACTAAAAGAATATAATGTAAAACTGTTTATAATTGTAAATATTTTCGAAATTTAATACTGTTTGTTCAAAATAAACGATTTCCTGTGAAAATCGTTAACATAACCTTAAATTGTTTAAAAAAATTATAAATCTTATTTGAAATCTAATAATTTTGGTTTTAAAAATACCAACAATTAACAAAAATCTAAAATAATATAATGTAAAATTGTTTAGAATTATAAATCTTTTTCGAAATTTAATACTTTCCATTCAAAATAACCGATTTCCAGAGAAAATGGTTAACATAACCTTAAATTGTTCCAAAAAATTGTAAATATTTTTTAAAATATAAATTGAAAACCGCTAGCTTAACCTAAATTATAAAAAGCTTTTTAACTTCTTGAAATCTAATGATTTTTTTACACTTTTCACTAAAAATGCCGTCGTCTTGTGTAAAACACGAAAATAACCAAAAAATGTTGAAAAATTAAGAACCTTAAAAATCTAATAATTTTTGTTTACAAATGTCGTTTTTTCGATAAATAAAATTAATAAAGCCGAAAAGCGTAAATAGTTTAAAAAATTTAATCTTCGAAATCTAATAATTTTTTGTTAACAATATCCATTTTATTTTTGAAAATATTAATTTAAGCCAAAAATCACTGAAATAGAACATTTATAATATTTGCAAAAATTTATTGGACAATTTAGAATTTTTAATGCAATTGTGCCAAAGTATTAAAAAATATAATTTTTTGTCTTAATTCACATTAGGTTTTCTATGATTTTCTTATTAAAAGTGATTATTTGTAGATGCGATTTTGAAATTTAATATATAGAGAACTTCAAGTTCATGTTAAATGATTTTTTTAAATTAGACAAGCCATTCATGGGGATATAAAAAAGTCCGAGAAACATAAAATTTGATAAAGAAACAATTTTTGTATGCTTTAAATCGTTCTCGTAATCAAGAATGTTTCATCTTCTAAAAAATTATTTAATAATAATTAAATTGTGATATTTATAAGTATAATTAGATATTTATTTCCAAAATTAGTTATTTCAACCTTACTATATAATTAATACTTTGAATGTAAATTGGAAATAACACTTTCCAGTGCTCTCAAACTTAACTTAAAAATAGTTTGCAATATTAAAAATAAACTGTTTAAAAATTCATAATAACAAATTTTTTATTATTACTAGTTCTAAAAAATTTTGAAACGAAATCTCTTGAAATTCTTTGGAACCTTGTAAAATAACTTTAAAACTTCAAAATCCTTTGGAATTTTTTTAGTTAAAATTTTCGAGCTAAACTTCTCTAGAAATTTGATAAAATTCCTTAAAATCGTAAAAATACATTAAAATAAGTAAAAATTACTCAAAATTCTTTGCATATAAATTAAATTAAAATTATTAATTACATTTATAAAAAAACCATTTATATAAAATTTAAACGCGTGTTCACGTACCTGGATTTTGATGTTATAAAATATAAAAAACGTAAAGTAATTAAAAATCCACTGCATCAGTTTTTTTAATATAACTGTTCTAAAAAATTTTGAAAAGAAATATCTTGAAATTCTATGGAATCTTTTAAAATAAGTTAAAATATTTAAAATCCTTTAAAGTTTTTTATATC
>JAAAKG020018720.1:0-20443 GCA_010014905.2 Druon quercuslanigerum
TATACTTTAGCACACTCTTGCTCGCACCTCAGCAGCGACATTCGCACCCCCCCCGCCCTTGCCAAAAACCCCACCCTCTCCCCCCTCCGCCCCCCCCCCCCCCACTGTCTCTCTACCCTCTCACTATGCCAACGCAGGCGGGATAGAGAACAGATTGTTGTTGCATTATTGTTTTAAGAAATTATAAAGATTATAATTGTTCAATTTTTTGCGAGATTAAAAAAAATTCTAGATATATGACTTAGACGAATCCAACGACTCATTTAGCTTTTTTATAGGACTATTAGTTTCTTTTAGATGAATTTCAAAAAATTCAAATTTATATACTCCTGCTTTTTTGGTATGCAGTGAGCGTAAGGGAGATACAAACATTGTTTACGTTATTTATTTTTTAATATCAATAGTTTGTTGGTGTTGGCATTGACATTAACTTTATCAGTATAGTGATAGTTTACATTCTTAGACGTTAGACATTTAAGAATGTAGAAAAATATTATTAACATTGTATTTGTCTAAATAAATGTTTACTCTTAGTAATAAAAAAAAAGTCATTGGGTTTTAAAAACTCAAGATTCAACTCAACTGCTTGAAATTCTTTTCTGTCTAATATATGTATTTATAATAACGTCCGAATAGTTTATAATAATTAAATTGTTTGAAAAATATTGCTTGCAAAACTATTTTTACCGCAAGCCGGTGGTATTTTAAAATAATATTTGGAAATAATGGAACATTTGCAAGTTTATGTTAAGTCTTTCACCGAAAGTCGCTTATTCTAACAAAAATCGTTAATTTAAAAAGTATATTTACAATCTGGAAAAATGTTTTCTTCTTCTATATTAATTTTTGTTGTTGTTGTATAATTCGATGTTCTTAATAAAAAATAATTAGATTTCAAAGAATATATACAACATTTTTAGCAATTTTCAACAATTTAAGCTGATGTTAATTTTTCCGTAGGAAATTGGTATACGTAGAAAAATGCAACGGCTTCATTGTTTATATATTACAAAAGCATATCATATCTTATTAGTAAAATCAATAATAATGAATAATAACATATTATTTGTATAAGAAAAAATAATATTCACGAGTATAGGGCGCGCTCGCATGTTTTCTATAGTGATATTTAATGAAATACTTCTGCTGACCCCAAAAGCACTTTTCCTTTAAATATGCTTATCTTTTCCAAAAAAATTGTAAATTAAAAAGTTGCATAACTATGAAAAGCAAGTACAAATGATTCATACGATTTTTATGTTTAAAGTGATTTATTTATTTGTGATGGATTTTAACGAGAAATAAATTATCAAAAAGCTTTTTAATTTTTACATTTACCGCGCCGTTTTTATTAAAATTAGTGGAAGAAGATAGCAAAAACAGCCAATAAAAGTAACTTCAAACAGTTTTTAGGCTGTTAATGATAATAAAAAATCAAACACTTATCTATATCACAGTGATTTTCATACAAACCAAATACATTTTTGTTTTCTCTGTTATAGTACCGAAAGCATTTAAAAATAAAAAAAAAATATTTTAAAATATTTAACATATTTTTATAATTAAGAGAATAAGTAAATTCTGCCGAACCTAAAAATCATATTACTCTGGTTTTCATTCATTTTCCTTGTATATTCTCATACTTATTTGTTTCACTCTAATTTTGTGTTCATAAAAGTTAAAACATTAAACCGAAAAAAGTGTTTTGCTCCCCAAATGTTTAGATACAATTAGCTTGTTTAAAGAAAAACAGATTTTGGCTCTATGAGTAAAATATATAGTAAACAAGTCACAAATTTTTTGCTTCATTTGCGGGGTAAAATCTATCTATTTTTTAATGACAAATGTCAAAAATTGACAAATTTTGGGGTGATTTTCTTTGCGTTTAAAACATTTGAAGGTTTAAATATCTTTTTTACAAGATGAAGGGTCGGCAAAAATTATCTGGTAACAATATTGAAAAATATTGAAGTTATTTATTATTCGGAGCGGAACTCTTCAATTATCACAAAAAAAAAAAGAAAACATTTTCATTACCCTTTACACGTGAAAATTTTAAATAAAAAGTTTTTTCAATTTTCCTCTTATAACTTTCATAAATGTACTAAGTGATGATCTCAGTCAATTTTGATTGGTTTCTGCTACAAATAAAAAAAATATTCAAAAATAAAGATAATTTTTCTCTTCTTTACAGTTTTTAACTTACTCCTTTTTGAAACAGACTTTGAAAATTTCTAAAAATAGTTTAACATTAAAACAGCCTTTTTTGAAACACCGTATTTATTATTAAATTTCTCTCTCTCTTTAAATTAGTTTTACCAATTTCCACTGATGCTGTATACTTTGAGCTTAATTAATTATGTTTCAACGTCTGGAATTGTAAGATAAGAAAGAAAAAAGCCGCACATTAACTTCTCTCAATATAAGCAGATTATGAAAACTTTGAGAATAATTCTATTTGAGAATGCATTGAAGTTGGTCAACGAAGTTTAACTTTAGAATCAATTTTAACTCATTACCGTTTGGAATCAAACTTTTTAGGTAGACTAATTTTCTTCTTTCCTGAGTCACTTTTATAAAAACGTGCAAGACTAAAGGACTAATTATGTATAGGAAGTTAAATTCATTGTCTGACAGAAAATAAATAAATTGCACATTTTTCCCTAAAATTAAATTCTAGAGTTTATATTGTGGAATTTTCTTTTTGCGACTTCATATTTTTTTCCTTTAGGCCAAGCTTTTGGGATTTTGTGCATTAACAGTGTATTAATTCACAAATTGCAAATCATTTTTTTAGTCCAAATAAAATGTAACCAAAAGGAGAAACAAACGCATTTCCAATTATATGAGAGATAATAATTAATCAAAAATAATAAGTGGTTTCACTTCTTTATTAATGTGAAAATTACATGAGTCTCATTAGCATTAGTTTGTAAAATCCGACTCTTGTTTGATTCAAATAAACATTTTCCTGAAATTAAGTGAATTTGGTTCCACAATCGCATATAGAATTTTATTTCAGAGAATAATCAGGATATATGTAATTATTACCTTTTCAAATATATTATGATTTCATTAAAATATCATATCGAAAGCATAAATACACCGCATTCTCTGTACTACTTAAAGCCGAGAATTTTAAACCAAATATTATCTATAACTTCCTTTTTTATCAGGGTTTGATTCACTTTCTAAAAAACATAAATAGAAGTTGGAGATATAAGAAAACAAGAGTTTTCGAAAGAGATTCATTTAATAGTGCCAATTTTAAATATTACCTGAATAAATATTTTTGTAATATTGTTAATTCAGTTATATAAAATTATTGTAGGTGCTAATATTAAATTCAAGTTGGAACCTGTGTCGTTTTTCCATAAATTTAATTTATTTGTTTTTATGTTATTTTTTAAGATATTAACTAAAAATACGAGTTCTATAATAAGGTGGACCTAAACAAATTTGTTTATATAAATTAGACGAGAAGTTTTGTTAAATAATATAATATTACAGCTTGAGTTCTTTTTAAAAAAAGTTATTTTTTTCCTTTTAATATACTTTTAGTTTTTTTTTATAACAAGAGTTGATAACATATTTTCAGATATTTTTCGGGTGCACATTTTTGGTTGATTCTTCGTTTTCGCCTCTTGTGTCGTTTTTCCAAAGATTAAATTTTTTTATTTTTAATCTTATTTTTTACGATTAAAAAAATGTCTACTCGTCCTATCTAAAAATGATTAATAATAAATTTGTAGATCCTTTTTCGGGAAACAACTTTATTCTATTCATTATTTTTCGTACCTTGTTTCGTTTGCGCAAAAAATTTATTTTTATTTTTAATGCTGTATTATACGAATTAAATAAAAACTACGCATCCTATCACATAACTGTGGATTACGTAGCTCTTTTTAATTGAGCAACTTGTTTTTTTTCGAAACTTATGTCGTTTGTACAAAAATTTAATTCTTTTATTTTTAATGTTGTTGTTAGGAATAAAATCGAAGCGAATTGTTCTATAAATTATTATTAAACACAATCTAATTTTTCTTTTAAATTATTATTTTTTGTTGCGATCAAAATTTGAATTTTCGATTTGTCTGAAGAATTCGAAAAGTGGTTATGATAATCTTCAAAGACTTTTAAAAAGCAAACGTTTTTCTTCTCTTTACTTTTTGCATGTCGTCTATTGTTTGGCTTAAAATTTATATTTTCTGTTGATTTCTTAAATTTTGTAAATGCAATTAATTTGAGAATTTACTTTGTATCTAAAATAGTAATAAGAACGGCAACGACAGAGAGATAGCATCGTAAGACCAGTTTTTTTTTAATTCAGGTGGTCTCGAAACGTGGAGATTTAAAGAAATACATGATAGTTTACACATACAAAAAATACCTTCTCATTATGATGAGAATGTAAAAATCTCTAAAAACGATGGAGCTTATCAAGTATTCTATAAAAACTTTTTCAAAATTTAAATAGTTCCAACTTCCAACACGGTCAGCCGAAGATCCGGGTGAACCCGACATTTTTCTTGCACCTTCTTGCCTATCAGTTTAAGGTGGGTTCCGGACCACAAAGAGAAGCAGCCAAGTACTTAAAGAACCTTTTTCTCCAGAGGTACCGGATCCACGAATCTCCGGAGATGAACAACTTCCCTTGCTAGGCTAGTGTTCATCGTATGGGCCACCGAGGCTCTTCCAGAGTACGAGGGTCGGGAATCGAACCCGCAAGCCGACAGAGTGGGCCCAAAGCCTGCGCTTTAGCCCCCACGACCATCGTCCCACTTAATATGCAAATCCTTAAAGAAAAATATAAGAGTTAAATCCTCAGCCAAAATATACTAACTCTTAGACAAACTGGTGCATTTTAACAAAGGAAAAATTATCTTCGATCAAAACTAAATTTTTCAATCAATAAGACGAGTTTTGAAAGAGTAACGATTTTTTAATGAAGAGAGAAAAAAATTACAACTGAATTATTAAAATGTCAAACCAGAAAGGCGAATCCTCTAAGAAGCAGTTGAATTTTAAAGCAATTTAAAGCCACATAGTTGAACCTTAAAATAGAAACGATTATTTTTCAGCAAAAATGGCCCTGTCACATTTTCAGTTAAATCAATAATATTTTTACAGACAAAAAAACAAATTTCAATCATAAAGTTAAATCTTCAGGTTAATTATCTTTTTTTTACAAGCAAACAAAAAACGGATTTTCAACAAAAAAGTTACATTTTCAACCAAACAAGCCTCAAATGATAAAACGAATGTTGAACAGAGTAGTTCATTTTAGTTGAACATTTATCTTTTTGCTTAAAAAGTTAACTATTTTCATGAAAATGCATCTTCTTTGGTAGAAAATTAATCACCTCGGTTGAAAACAAAGCCAAACACAAAAAAATCTGTTTCAGGGTCTGTAGGTCAGACCATATTTATTATGTGTTATGGGGGTCGCTGAATCCAATTCCGAGATCCAAAAAACCCCAGCACGTCAGGGTTCTGATTTAACCTCAAAAAACCTCATAAAAATTTTTGTTTGAGTCCGGGGATCAGACCATGTTTACTATAGGGCTTTGGGTCGCTAAATCCGAATCCGTAATCCAAAAAAACAGCACGTCAGGGTTCTAACATAAACTGAAGAAACCTCATTCATTTTTTCTTTTGACATTTTTTCTTTTGAGTTCAGGAGTCAAACCATGTTTTTTATATGCCTTTGGGGGTCGGTGAATCGTAATCCGAAGCCCAAAAAATCCAGCATGTCGCGGTTTTAATATAACCTTCAACATACCTCGTATTCTAAGCTTTTTAACGCTTTAATTCTTTTTATTTAGCCGTTATAGAATTAATCTTGATTGAAAATTAATCAGCTTTATGACTAAAAACTTAACTATACATATAATTGACAGTTGAACTCCTTTATTAAAAATTCATTCTTCATTTTTAAGTATTTTGTTGCCAATTTCTATGTTTTTAGTTAAAGATTCATTTTTCAAAACTTTTAACTAACCTTAGGCAGAACGTTTTCTACAACATTTTGCGTCAGTCCTAGAGAGTTCCAATATTTTAGAAGTCAAAGTCAAAACCAGTATAATCCTAATTGACATCAGCTAATTTTATTCTTTAAAAGATTTTACACAATTTTATTTGTTACTGTTTTTATCAATATTTATTACTTTTAGATATTATTTATGAAATTTTCATTTCGCAAAATGAATTTTTTTTTCATAAAATTAGAAAAATTCGACGCAAAAAAAAACAATTAGAATTGTATAGCCTCCTTTCAAAAATATATCATGAGCGAAAATATAATTTGGTTGCCTTTCTAAACTTCTTTACAATTGTTAAGTGGTCTGTTTTATCCAGCAGATTCCTAAAATCAATAAAAAAACATAACGAAAATAATGAATTTCATTTTTATTTGAAACAGCTTCAGATCTTATGATATAGAAAACCCGTTTTATTAAAGTTATAAAAATTTTATTTCTATAAATTGAAAAACTGATAGTGTCAAAATTTAGACAATCTTGATAAATAAATAATCAAAAATATCTATGTAGTGCAACAATTTATATGCTAACGCAAAGAAACGTTTTTTAGAAAACATCAATTCTGTTTTATGTTATATGTTCTGTAGGAAAGTTAACTTTTTTTCGATGAACATTCAGTTATGAATTCAATCAAAAAATGCAACCTTAAAGATATGTTTGAGAAGATTCAGAGTAAGGCTTCGAAAGCTTAAAAAGAGATAAGGAACCTATACTAACTCATTATATCACATTAAGGCAACAACTTCACAATCATCAAAATTTTGGGTATTTTGGTAACACCAAGACCAAAAGGATCATCCACTATTCGCTGTGTAGGCCACAGAAATGCAGTGTGGTACAGAAATTTAATGTAATTCAAAATAGCTGCATTGACAGTCCGTTCTATAAAATTCATCTCAGAGGATAATGCAAGATTAATACTAGGAATTTAACTGGGATTGTCTGGATTTCCCATGAAGCTGGAAATCTGTGGATGCAGCCCAAGAAACAGCCACTGTTGAATTCCTCTATAATTATTAAATCGAATTTTTTATCCGATTTAATAAATGCTTGCACTTCCGGAGTATTGAGTGCTGCTTCGCAAGCATCAAGGTAGCATTGGCGAAGTTGGAAAATCTCCATAAGAATTCTGTTGGTAGTGTAAGAATCAATTGTAGCCAAGTCGATAACATTAATCCACTGATTTAAGGATCCAAAGAGACCTCCATGAGCAAGTTCTTCTAAAAGTGGTTTAAAGAAGTCAAAGTGACTTTTTTCTGAGTAATGAGACACAGCGAGAATTTTTAATTTTTCCTTAGAAGTTGCAAATAATTTCGATGAAAAATTTGCTTGAGGACTAGAAACGTAAGACTGAGTCAGTAGCAAAAGTCCAAAGAAAAATTTATTTGTCACTAGAGAACTATTAAAACGCACCATATCGAAAAATGTAAAATATTTTGACAACAGGTCGACAAGTTTAATGTCTTAACTGCGGATATACTTCAACAACTGTTTTTAATTATATTTTTTATTGATCAAGCAATTTGATCTGCGTTGTCACTGATAGTTTTGGATTTATAATGAAGATTCGTAGGTCAGTGTAAAGATTTCTGTTTATTCAGATAACATGAACAATTATAGAAAAAATTACAATAGAATCGGAATAAATGAGTGACCACGTCTTAATCGTCTTAGTTTCGTCACAACACTGACTTCGAGCACGATCAGGATTCACGAAAAAAATGATAATTTGGATACTGCGCTCGGCCCTTCTGCGTTAAAATCTGACCTCTGATATTGTCATCACTATCGCTTTCAGATGATTCTCACTGAAGCCGTCAATCCATGGTTACATATAGTCTGCCGATGATGTTGTGAAGTTTGAACCTTCATCTTCGCCAACTTTTTCGACCCCATAGCAATCATTACGTATGATTCCAGTTATGCGATACAGAATGTGAAACTCATCATAAAACCTGAATTTTCCTCCAAGTTGTGTTCTTAGAATCGCCACAAAATCACTATACATATACTTACTCTCTACTTTCCTTTTCATTTCACATTTGGATTCACTCGTTCTCGACAATTTGTTTTATCTGCAAATCATCTTTTATTTTCATGTGTGTTCCGAAAAACAAGTTAAACAACATTGTTCCGATACTCTTACTTCCAGTTACATTTAAATATTTTTGCACAACATTCAAATATTTTTGCGATTCTCCAGCTATAGCCTTGGAAGTCATGCGATGTAAGGGCAGTTCCTCTTTCTGATATGAATCGCCGAGGATTTTCAAAAGTCGTTAACCTCTTTTCCAAACTTTAAGGAACTTCGGTGGTTCTTTTTCAGTGGATGTGGTTCTTTTTTACGCAGTTGTTTCTGTGTATTTCTCGGCTGCTGTTCCGTACAACTGTCTTTGTATCTCTTAGCGACGGCTGCGTCTTCTTCGTCTTGTCATCGATCTGCTTGTTAATGTAGAATTACACTTTCTTCTTCATTGTTTTACAACATAAAAATTTTGCCTTAAAGTTGTTGAAACTCCTGACACGGTAGATAATTTGCTATTTACTTCTACATCTTAAACTTTTTCTAAATATATCCTTGGTATGTTTCCTTTGAAACCTTGCGTATTTGACCTACCTTTTTTGGATTCGATGGCTTTTCACTGATTAAGAAAATTCTGCTTTCAAAGCCTATTTAAGCTGAGTCCACGTTTTAGTACTCTTTTTGAATGTTATAAAAAATTTCGCCGGGTCACTCAGAAGGCCACTCGCATATATATTACTTTTTGATTATCTGACCAATCGCAAAGTTCCGCCAATTCTTGAAATTCTTTCAGTCACTCGTTTACATTAATAGAATTATCGCCACTGAAAGTATCGATTGTCTCCTGAACAATCTTTAAAGGCAACAAATGCTTCGTTCGACGTCTACTTCTATGACTGGAATCATTATGGCTGCACTCACCTACATTATCGTCATCCTCTTTTAAGCTTTTAAACTGTTCTTCGTCATCTCCATCTTCCTCTTCAGCTTCATCTTCTTCTGCGTTTTTATCTCCGTGTTCTTCTTCGGCAGCAAGCTCTGTCTTTAAACGAGTAACTAAATCGTCTTTGTTATCCGACGTCTTCAATTTTCTCTTCTTTATTTCTCCCTTCAGTTCTGACATCTTTAAAAGAATCAACTTTGTCAGACAAGAGTTTACCTGCATCTTTACCGTTTATACTCATTTTTTCCAACTGAAACTTCCACAAACTTGTAAACCCCTTTCTTCACAAAAAAAGCTGTTACTAAGTAAGTCCTTTGCACTATTCTTTACATTTTTTCCAAAAACTCGTGGTAATCCTGGACGAGCCCCCAAAATTTATGATATTTATAATAAAGATTTCGAGGATAGTGTAAATATATCTGCTTATTTAGACGACGTCTCTGTAGTAAACATTGTAACATTGATACTTTGGACAATACAGGTGATTTATCAGAAGATTTATCAACTTAAAGATTGGCTCCAGACAAAATATTTTTGCTACTTATAAATTTATTTTTCTTTAAATACGTTTGTAACTAATCATCATATTCTTAGGTAGCTCAGGAAGATTTCGACTTTCGCATTTCTTAACAACTTTCCTCAGAATTTCACCAAACACCTTAAACAAGACCCTCAATTTTTTGGCAATGTCGAAGTGTTGATCATGGACCTCTAACTGAAGAGAAGAACCCTTTCACTCGTATCATAACAAATTCCTCTATATGTTTAGGCGAAGCTTTTACAGGCCTAATATGTATTTCTCTGATTACCATTTCATTAGAAACAAAGGGACTTGCACTAATAATCGAGTAATGATTTCAGAAAAACGTGGGACACTAGGGCTAAAAGCTATTTCTACTATTTCATGCATCTACCGCTGAAATCCTATTTCAAAGAGTACCTTCACTAAATATGTAGACTCAGCTGAGGCGCATAAACGATTAAAAAAGCTGGGATGCAATTAGGATTATCTGGATTTTTTATTCGTAATTCGTATGTCTGTCCAAGGTAAATTTTCATGAAATGACATAGTTATGAAAGGTGCCTAAAACCGATGGACTAAACCTGAAAAGCAATCACTCTTGAACATATTGGTTATTATTAAAATGAATTTGTTTATTAGAACGATTTAATTTTCGGACTTTTGGCATGTTCACTGCAGATTTACAATGATCCAGGGCCCACTGACTTACAAGGAAACCTTCTGAGGTGTATTCCTCCGATTTTTTTCGGATTTATATATGTTACAGGGCATCAGAAACTAAGCGACACGTATCTTTTTACTGCGTGAAAGCGTTTCTAAGGGGTGAACAAAACCCTTAAAATTCATCCGCCAAAAATGATTTTTGTCAATTTCAACGTAAACAAATGAATAATTTTCTTTCAAATCGATTGCATTTTACTTCCCTTTAAAATTCGAATATGCGCAGAGTATTGTGACCATTAGGGAACTCTACCCCTATCTTTTAGAAAGATAAAAAAAAAATTTTCCTGACTTTTTGCTATTAAACTTGACAGTTTTAATAAATCTGCGAAAATCCTATACTGTTATAACGTTAAGAGAAAATTGAAATTGACGTATTTCAGCATTTTCATGAGAAAAAGTCTTTAGTGGATAAACTACCCCTATTTTCTATTTAATAAGTTTGCAAGAAAAGTGGAATTCGCCCTTCTGAGAGCGTAAATGATTCGATATGTCCAGGCAGTGAAAACAACCCCTAAAAGTCACCCCTCCCCAAAAAATATTAAATTGTCACCTATCAACAGACACATAATTGAAACCAAATAAGTGTCAATTATGGGTCATTCGGTAATTATGTATAATAACACTTTTTCTCTATTTACTTTATTAATTAACTTTTTCATTATGACAACCAATGTTTATAATTAAATATGCCAACGATCACTTTTTAAAATGTGCTAATGCAAATTTTGCTGTCATTATTTTTAAATGTTATACATTTATTATGGATAATATTTAGTACAAAAATGATAATCTTTAAAAAAAAGTTCAAGCGTAATGTTTTCTTGCATGACTTACAATAATTTATATGTTCCACCTTTATTGAGTTGATTGACTGTAATTGGTTGAGACAGTAATTCTTTTTTTCCCCCGATTTTCAATATTCGACAGCTTTTCTTTGATTATCAAAGCAGAACTATTCTCCATCTGTTGGATAAGTGTCAGAATCTTCGTCATCCTTATACCATGAACTGTCTTTAACTGAATGTATTTCATAATTTTTAAATTATTTCTAAAAATCTAATGTTTCTTCTTCGATTGCTTTAACTGCTTTCACTTCATCCATAGCAAAAATTAAACATTTTTCGACGCCTTCAGCAAGATCAATTTCCACTTTATTGACAGGTGTTTCTAAAACTTGCATTGCTTGTAAGGTTGCGAGCAGAAGTTTAATTACATTCATAAGATTCACTTTCATGATGAATGTAATAAAAAAACGTAAATAGAAAAATATATTATTACTGCACTCATAGAAAATACTGAACTTTAAATGCACGTAAAGCGGTATTACTGGTATTTATATATATTAGCGGTATTACTTTACTGACTGCACTGTGCTGTTTTATCCAAATGATTCATTTTGAAATAAATATTACTTATGGTTACTGATAAAACAAGTGCCATCTTATAAATATGTATTAAATAATACATTATGTAGAGATAAGGACTTAAGTGAAAACATTTTATAAATTCACCGTCGATTATAAAGCAGACATTGAAATTGGTTTCAAATATAGAAATAATCCCTCCGATAATGATCTTCTTTAAAGCAGCAGTTGGCTTTGAAGAAATGCAAACAATTAAGCACCTTGCGGAATTTATAATATTATTGCGCGACGTATAATTATTTGGCAGTTATTTGTTTTTAAATTATGTATGTTTATAGCTGAAAAATTACTTTCAGAGATACCAAAGGGATACTAAAGGGATACTAAAAGTTCCACAGGTTTTTTTATCTTTTTTCGTATCCTGCATAGTTTAAACAAAATGGAATTTTTGATTTTGCATTATTTTTTGTAAAATCAAAGTTAAAATTTTAAATTTTCCAAGAAAGTCCAAAAATTTGCTATGATAATCTTGTAGGGCTTTAAAAAATAAATGTTAATTTAGATTTTCAATTGATTTTAAACATTTTGAAAATGCTATAACTCTGAGAATTTTCTTTTTATCGAAACAATTCATTTAGAGAAATTGTTCATCTTTTTTAAATCTATAAACGTCCATACATAGAATTTTAAAATTCAGACAAAAATGGTCACAAAAATTTTAAAAATGCGCTTACTTTTTGAATTTTTATCCAAAATGGCTGGTTAACTAACTTGTTCTTTTTTTTAGGACCTAAAAGAAGTATGCTAAAGATCGATTTTATTCATTCAATTTTTCGAGAGTGATCGTGTTTACGGACTACCGGACGGTAGTAGAATAGAATTTTCAAGAAAACAGTAAATTTAGAATATCAGACTAGCTTTATTCAATTTTTATCAAAAATAGAAAAAGTTAAATTTTCCTTTCAAAATACTTGTTTTTAATAAAAAAGAACACGAATTTTCAATTAGATAGTTTAATTTTTCATTAAACAGATCAATCTTTCACGAATAAAATAAATTCTGAACGTAAGTAGATTAACCAATTTATTAAATTTTCAATCAAGAAGATCAATTTTCTACCAAAAAATATATTTGCAACAAGATACATGATTTTTTTGAACAAATAGTTAAATTTTTAATTAAAAAGGATCAATTTTTTACCAATAATAGAATAGTTTTAATTGTCAGTTTAAAAAATTAATTTTTGAAAACAAAAAACATTTTTAAGAAAATAGTTGAATTTTTAACCAAAGAGGCGGACCTTATATCAATGAAAGGAATGTTTAACTATGTATAATTAAATTAAATTATTTTCAACTAAATTACAGAATTTACAACAAAAAACTATGCATTTTCAACCAATAATGTAATATTTAAATTGGCAGTTAAAATAACAAATTTCAAACTAAAAAAACGCATTTGCGACAAAATACTTAAATTATTAACCAGTATTGAGAAAACAAATATTTAACAAAGTAGCTCAACTTTCAAGACAGTTGTTGAATTTTCAGTCAATAAAGATGAATTCCGAGGGAAAAATTGAATATGTATAGTTCAATTCGTAACTTAAACGAGCAATTCCCAAGCAAAAATAACATAGTTAAGTTTTTAATTAAAAGTAAATAATTTTCAAAACGAAAAGAAAAGGATTTTTCGAAAAACAAGTTAAATCTTCAGTCAAATGGTAGAATTTTTAACGATAAGAGATAAATTATAAACTAAATATAGTAGTAACTGGATTTTTTAAACAGGTTTATTAATTCGGTTTGCATTTAAAGTATAAAAAGAAAAAGGGTAATTTACCTGGAAACAGGAGAAAAAAGAAGTTTTTTAAATACAGGGGAAAAGAGGACAATATGGGAAAGAGCGTAAAGTATGTATGCGGAAACAATTAGAATTGTATAGATTCTTTTAAAAAATATATCATGAGCAAAAATTGTGAATCAAATTAAATAGAAATTACGAATTTCCTCAATAATGGACGAGAAGAAATATACAAAAAAACTATATATAAATAAGCATTTATAATTAAGACTATCTGTTATTCATTAAGGGTGTACAAACGTACAATCAATCTTCAAACTTTCCTGTCTATGAAATGATTTATTAAATCCACAAAAATAGATCTATTATCAATTTCGATCAATCTTGACAAAGTCTCTGAGTACACTTCAGAAAAAAATAATTCAAGAGAACCTTGTTTATTTAACAGTAGTTATTTACAACTTCAGTTTTTCCTATCTATTCAGGGAAAAGTGCTCTCCTTATTTAATCTTAATAATCAAGGCCCCATTTTATTCTTCGAAGAGTCTTCTACATTTCTATTTAGGTGGATTTGATTAAAAACATTAATTTAGTAATCATACCGTTATTATTGTTATAAACAATGATAGTTTAAACTTTCTTTAACACCGGCCAAATAGAATTATCGAGAATCCTTTAAAGAAACAAATGAGGTCTTGATCATTAGGATTAAATAAGAATTGTAACCTTTCCCTGAATAAAAAGCAAAAACTAAAACTCTAAATAACAACTGTTGAATAAACAATTTTTAAATAAACTATTTTTTCTAATATACACTAAGAAGCATAGTGTACATTCCTAAGTACAGTTTAGTTTCCAATTTCTTGAATTCCTTCCATTTCATGAATTCCGTGAACTAGTCTAACGCTAATAAATAATCCTGCTGAAGAAAATATAGAGAATATTAGAATTTTATACACTCTTTATACAGAGAAAATCAGAAAATTAAATATAATTCTATATTATATTTATATTTCTACAAAATTATATTTTTTGAGGAATCGTATACTTTTATGTCAGCAGTTTCTCGTTGCATCAAATTATATCAGCACAAAACTTTTATCAAATCCTATATTTGCAAATGCTGGAAATTTCTACCATAATCTATTCGTACAAAAATCTCATAGTTGTCTACTTTTCTATCAACAGCTTCTTATTACAATTTTATTAAATCTTATCTCCTACAGCTATTTTAGCCAATCCTCCATATCAGAATGTCTGATATTTCTATCAAATTGTAGCCATCGAGATATCTGAGATATATGAGATTTCTCGACGAACGGAATTTGCTATCAATTTTCCGGATTCTGGAAAGTTTCAGTAAAAAAAAACCGTTCATAGAAAACGTATACGATTTTACAAAGGATAGAATTAGATAGATATTTAAAAGATTTGAAGACGCAGGATCCAGCAGCGTTTCAATGGGAAAATGTTGATTGAAAAGTATCAGATTTTTCTGAGGAATAGAACTTGGAATGTGGAACTAGTGGCCTCACAAGTCACAAAATTTTTCTATGAAGGTATTTTGACGGATGTCTTAATACATTGTGAGGAACTCCTAAAAACGCGAAAACACCCAAAAGATGTCTTAAAGATGTCAAATCACGTAACATAGAGGTACATTCTGAGTACGACTTTTGGATGTCCCGTTTCCTACTAGGGAATGACATATTTGAAAGGATTGCATTGGCTTTTTACAAAAAAAGCTTGCTAAAAAAATTATGAATTTGACAAATCGTACTTAATCAAATTGGATTAAATTTTTATCAAAAAATGTACAAAAATGTAAACGAATTGTTGGGAGAATGCCAATTCCGCTCTGATATAAATGAGCATCAATGCTCTCCAAACGTTTTATTAAGTGCGAGTTTCTTTTTAGAAGGACATTGTGGGACACTTTTGATAAAAATTATTATTAATCTTGGAAGACTTTCTATCAAAAGCTTTTGATAGAAATGTAAAGGAATTCCTAAAATTGCGGATACCGAAAACGGATTAAAAATTCTTAAATATGTTGGTTCTCAAATCCTGTCAAACTTTTTCTGCAGGGAAATCCAAAAATAATCTGATCTTACTTACTCATTATGTCAAACTGTGGCAACCACTTCCTAATCATCAAGTTTTTTGGCTTTTTAACCATTTCGTCAATTTCCCACTTCCAAATAACTTTTCTCGGAATGCTACCTATCACTTTAAGTATAGATTCTAACTTTTTTTCCGATATTGTAGAAGCTTTGACCATAGATCCCCAACTGAAGAGGAGAACACCTTCACTTCCACTGTCCAAAAATTTTTTAATATCTTCCGGCAATGAGTTAACAGGCTTAATATGTATTCCACCAATTTCGATAACATTCGGAACATATGGTCTCAATCCAAAAATACTAAAATGTGTATTAACAAACAAGGCAGACGTTTTTTTCGTGAGTTCATGAAGTGACGGAACACCTGGTCCAAAAGCTTCCTCCACAATTTTTTGGATAGACCAATGATGTACTTTTTCATAAATCATCTTGCAGAGATTCATTTCCAATGAATTTCTTAATCTTCCAAAAATGCTCATTTGTGGAGATGAATGCGAAAAAATAAATGGAATGTAACTAGGATTATCAGGATTTCCTATTCGAGGATTAACCCAAGGCATAATTTCACAGCTCGAAAGTGCGATAACTGGGGCTTTAAATTTATGAGCGAAACCGAAAAAACAATCACTATCGAAACTTTCTGTTATGATTAAATCGAACTTTCCGTTAGACAGAATCAAATTTCGAACTTCTGGAACACTGAGCACTGCTTTACAACGATTTAAAGCGCTGTTTCCAAATCTTATCATCGTATGCAAAACTGACTCACTGGGAAGGTTTTCCAAATCAATCACATTCAATAAAATATTGACAGATCCTGCAAGGTTTATGGCTTTGTAATTTGGAATGTCGTTATTGCTATTGTTTGCACTTTGAGGAAAATGGGAAACCACTGTAAGATCATGTCCTCTACGAGTCAATTCTACCAAAAGTGGGTGAAATACGTCTAGGTGACTTTTTCCGGGGTGTGCAAATACACCCAGAATTTTTAAATTCTTTTTGTAAATCTGAGCAAAATTTGGCCTTGGAGATAATAGATGAGATGATGATTCTGCAGTTGTAAATAGCAGTACGAAGTATAGGAAGAAAAACTTATAGCACTTTGTCAGCATCTTCTAATATTAATATAAAGTATTTTACTGATCTTAGAAAAGCACTTTCCCGCTACAATTTTGATACGAAATTAATTTTTTTCCTCTCTTTGAAACTGATAATAACTGGTGTCTACTTGAATAAAAGAAATTCAATTCGTGACTGAATATATTGATTTCGTTACTAAAAATGCCTATAATGAGACGAGTACGATAAGAGACAGAAAGATAACTAAAACTGAGGGGTCAAGAGGGAGGCACTTTGGACTGAAATAGCGAGTACCTCATCGAACAGTTAGGCATTGTAAAAAGAAAGCAATAGCTGGCCCCATCTTATGGTTATTATTAAACAAATCTTACTGAGTAAAGTTTTTAAAACTTTTGTTTAGAAGTATTAGTATTTACTGACTTTGAAGAAAATTAAATTACTTTTTACGACCATTCAAAAACAGATTATAACAGGTAACTTATCACCCCCCTCCTCCGCAAGGCAAGTCACAAATATGACTCCCACCCCCCCATTATATTTTATTTGATAAACACCAAACATAAAAGAACATGCATACAGACATATAATATTTTAACAGACTCCACAGCGCAAAATTCGATTTCTTCAAACAGGGAAAATAGTATCATTTTTTAAGAAAATAGGGGGAAAATAAGAAAATAAGTTGAATTTTTAACGAAGCAAAAATTTTTTTTAGACCGAGCAGTTGCATATACAACCAAATATTTGATACTTCAAGCAAATATACCATTTTTTAACAAAACAGTTTAATTTTCAAGCAAATGATTCAGGTTTATGAAAATTGTTTAACTATTTAATCATTATTGTCAATTTCCAAATTATCATAGCGATGAGTAATTCCAAATACATACTTATTTAAATTCATAAAGAATCAGGCTTAACCGTTCAATAATAGGGAAATTCTGAAATTGTTGATGAAAATTGTTTGGATAATTATTTATTTTTATCAATTTGAAAATCATCATAGCAAAGAATTATCTTAAAAATATTCTAGGCTTATCCCGCAAAGAAATTGATCATATTCGATCCAAAATAGCCAAATTCTGAGATTATTTATGAAAATGGTTTAAATAATAAAAAACTATTGTCAATGTCAAAAGTAGCATAGTGAAGAGTAATTGCAAAGACATGATTTGTTGACTCTGTAAATAAATTGATCCTATACGTTTAAAAATATCTAAACTCTAAAATTGTTCATGAAAGTCGTTTAAATAATTAATAATTATTGTCAATTAAAAAATTTTCATTGTGAAGTTTAATTGCAAAGACATTCTTTGTTGATTCAATAAATAAATTAGGCCTATTTGCTTAAAAATTTCCAAACTTAGATTTTGTTAATAAAAATTGTTAAAATAATTATCGATTATTGTCAATCATAGCGATGATTGATCGCACATGCATTATAGTGATTAATAATGATATAGCATGATAGTTCCTTATAAAGCGATATTTCTCATATCTTTTTCACATGGCGCCTACGTTATTCAAAATGATAAAATGAGTAGATCAACTGTCTATAGCAAACGATAATTATAAAATAATTAAAAATATTTCTTGGATCAAAAATAGACGTATAAAGTGAAAGTTAAAATGAAACAGTTATACTTGCATTAGAAAAAATTCATTTTCCAGAAAAAAATAAAAGGGCTGACCTGAAACTGAGGTATCACGTTATTTTGTTCTTATATATACTCTTTACGATGCCTGTGATTGGCCAGAGCGCCCCACCATGAATACAGGACGCAACCTGATTGGCCAATCAAGTCTTATTTTAAAAATCCGGGAGGACGGAGAGCCAAATCCGATTGGTATTCCTTCATGCGTTGGCTCACCGCTCCCCCGGTTTCTGCAATATAGACTTTGCCACAAGAACAAGGGATTTTATATACGCCTGGATTTGGCACTGAGAGGTGCCTTTTTGTCTTTAGGATTGTTTAGAAGTTGTCCTATTTTCGCAGGTGGTTTAAATATGATTTGGATGTTGTGTTTGTTGAGAATTCTTCCTATTTGTTCCGTGACACCTTGGATGTCGGACGGACCACCTTGCACAGTGGTCTTTTTTCTCTCTCTCTTTCTTTATTAGGTTGTTTTGAATTGTTTTCTTGAGTGTATTTTCTTATTGCTTTATCAATTTGTTTGATTGTGCAATCGTTCTGTATTAGGATTTGTTTAACTTTTTGTAATTCCTTTTGTAAATTGTGTTTATCTGTTATGGAGACAGCTCTGTATACAAGGGAGTTGATGACCGATTGTTTTTGAGATAAGTGATGGTGCGAGGAGGCATGTAGGTTTCTGTTTGCATGGATGGGTTTTCTGTAAACTTCATGTCCTAATGTATTATCTGATTGTTTGTAAACTAGTACTTCCAAGAAAGGCAATTTTCCGTTTTTTTCAATTTGCATGGTGAATTGGATATTAGAATGTAATTTATTGATGAAATGAAAAATTGTATTTAGTTCATTTAGTACATGTCGCCAGATGACAAAGGTGTCGTCCACCTAACAGAACCAAAATTCCAGTTTAAGCTTGGATTAATTGAAGATTTTGGTTTCTAGATTTTCCATAAAGATTGTGGCTATTACAGGTGAGATTGAAGATCCCATTGCTGCTCCTGAGGTTTGTTCATAGAATTGGTTGTTAAAAGAGAAGTAAGTATTATTGAGACAGTGCTCTATCAAAGGCATGAGTTTGGAAAGGAAGTTTGCAAAAGATTTAATAATATTAATTGTATCAGAGATTGGTACTTTTGTAAAGAGAGATGTTACGTCGAAACTCGCTATGATGTCTTGGGGTTGAATGCGAATCTGTTGTATCTTTTTGATAAGGTCAAAAGAGTTTTGAACGTTTATTGGCGAGGAAGCGTGCTAGCTTGTAAGTAGGTAAGTTTATTGCGCTGACGATCGGCCTGAGTGGAATGTTGTTTTTGTGGATTTTTGGGAGTCCGTAAGGTCTTGGAGAGGTGGAATTAGTAGGTATTAATTTAGATATTGTTTCTCTGTCAAGTTTAGTGTTTTTTAGAAGGGTTTTGGTTTTACTGACTATTGGTATTGTGGGGTCCTTCTTAAGTTTTTTGTATGTAGTTTTCTTTATTCATTATTACTATTGTGTTGCCTTTATCTGCGGGTAATATTATAATTTCTTTATTCTTATTAAGTGATATAACCTACATCCAAGGTGTCACAGAACAAATAGGAAGAATTCTCAACAAACACAACATCCAAACCATATTTAAACCACCTGCGAAAATAGGACAACTTCTAAACAATCTTAAAGACAAAAAGGCACCTCTCAGTGATCAAGGTGTATATAAAATCCCTTGTTCTCGTGGCAAAGTCTATATTAGAGAAACCGGGAGAGCGGTGAGCCAACGTATAAAGGAACATGAGAGTGAAGTCAGACTAAAACATTTCACCCAATCAGCACTAGCTGAACATAATATCGAAAAAGGACATAACATTTTATTTGATAAAACAACCGTCATCGCTAAAACACACAATATTTTCCCAAGAAAACATAGAGAATCAATCGAAATCTTAAATTACCCTGATAACATCATTAGGGAGAACGGTTATAATACCAATCCGATTTGGGTTTCCGTCCTCCCGGATTTTTAAAATAAGACTTGATTGGCCAATCATGTTGCGTCCTGTATTCATGGTGGGGCGCTCTGGCCAATCACAGGCATCGTAAAGAGTATACATAAGAACCATGATCTAAGAATACATGGTCTAGCCGTAAGCTCTCCCAATTTCGTCCCCAGCCGCGCTCTACCACCGCCAGC